>VDFB02376570.1:0-35859 GCA_007258455.2 Sequoia sempervirens
AACACCAATGAGCCTCTAGCCATTTTACAGCCATGCCAAAGAATGTGACTTGCACTCCAACATCATTCAACTTACTAAGAAAGTAAATTTTGAGCCAGACCTGGTATATGCATTACATCATTAATTCCCTTCACTCTTCCATAGCCAACTATTTCCAGAGATGAATCGCTTGCCAAGTACACCTTTCCACCATCATATTTTCCATACTTTGTGAACCAGTCTCTATGAGATGCCATTTGGAAAGAATCTATAGAATCAATCAACTAGACATCATCTGATGCCCAAGTTGCCAAGGCTGCAATGAAGGCATCTGTATTGCTCAGAAAAGAATCATTGTCAAAATAATTCTTCTTCTTCTTTTTCTCCTCCCAATCCTTTCAGACATGACCAGGCTGCCCACAATCCTAGCACTTCACCTTCAACTTCTTGCTAGGAGAATTTGATCTCCCTTCTGAATTTGATTTGGACTTCTTGTCCTTCTTCTTCCCTTTGTCTTTCGATCTACCTCAAACATCAAGAGCCTCCTTTTCCATCTTAGAAGATTTCCTTCTCATCTCTTCTAATTAAGAAGAAGCAATGTATTTCATCTTAAAAGTTGATGTCATACTCTCAATAGCCATCACCAAGTGATCCCAAGAATTTGGAAAAGAACATAACAATAACATACAATGATCTTCTTCATCAATATTCACACCCACAAATGCTAACTAAGCAATCAACATGTTAAAAGCATTCAAATGATCAGGAACAAATGCTCATTCCTGCATTTTCAAAGAGTACAACTTCTTCCTTAAGAACAACTTATTCACCAAGGACTTTCCCTGATAAATGTCTCCCAGTATTTTCCATAAAGAAGATGCAGTCTTCTCTTCATGAACGTTTAGAAGAACAGAGTCTTCCAAATAGAGCCTTATCCGCCACTTTGATTTCTGATCTGTCAAATCCCAATCTTCTTGCTTCATGCCAAAAGGTTTTGTTCCAGACACAACAAGCCAAAGATCACAATCAGCCAACATATCTTCCACTTTGAGTTTCCACAACTCAAAATTGCTTCCATTGAATTTCTCAATTTTAATATTTCCTAATGCACTTGAAATTGTAATTACAATCTGTAATTTAAATTACCTAACTTCTACAAGACTCCCACTAAACAAAATTGACACAAAAAACCCAACCTACCCACAAGGATAACACAACTGACCAGGCTATGATACCACTAGTAAGGAAAGCTTAAGGTGCGGAACAAAATCTCCTAATGTCAAAACTCGGAGAAGAATGTAGATATGTATTTAAAATTTGCAATTACAGTTCATCAAGGTTCACATGAAAGGAATACAAAAATAGAGAAATAAACACATACACAATTGAACACCAAATTTATGTGGGAAAACCCTTACGGGAAAAAAAACCACCACACCAAAGAAAAATATCTTGTATTACAGTAATTGAATTACATATAAGTTATAAAATCTCCTTTCAAATAATTAATCTCATAGAAGCAACATTTCCCTGATCAGCCTCGCACAAAAAAAAATTGAACACTTTGTTATGTCTCAATGTTATAATGCATATACATCATACAATGAACACTCCTTGATCATTCAACCATCAAACCCATAAAAGTTATCATATGTTACAATGTATAGAAAGAACCATGATCGAAACATTCTCTATACAAATGGTTTAGTTTAGTTTCCTCTATTGAGCAACTTTTGAACTTACCAATCACCAAATGGCCATCTCCAAGTTAGCAACGTCCTCCACTATTTGGCGTACATCTCAGAAGTCAACCAATTCTACACTTGTTCACCCATGGTCCACTTCAAAATCACAATACAATGGTATGTCTATTGCACAACTATCATGCTCGACCAAGTGTCACCACATTACCGCTAGAAAGATAAAAGGCTCCCACGGTATGGGGGTATACACCGCACTACCGCTTCTTAGCTAGAAAGCTCCCACAATATGGTGGTACACACCACACTACTGCACCTTAGCTAGAAGGCTCCCACGGTATGGTGGTATACATTGCACTACCACACCTTAGCTAGAAGGCTTCCACGGTATGGTGGTATACATCATAGTATCACACGTCTCTCACAATCACCTAGCGATAGAGGAGTATAGGCATGAAAGTAACACTTATGCAATTCTGAGCTGATTGGTGACAGAACTAGGGTTATACTAGTGAGTTTGAGAAACATTTTCTCAACAATCCTTGACTTGTTAGAATGCTTGTTCACATCTCCCATTCCCCTTGAAGGTGATATCCTTGTGTAGAAGGTGAGTGAAAGGGTGACATTTTTTTTCCAATTGTGTGATAAATTTATTGATGGACTGTAGCTTTCCCTATAGACTTCTTCATTTTTTTAGTGTTTTTGGTGGAGGCATCTTTAATATAGCTTTTTCTTTTGTAGGATCCACTTCAGCAACCCTTCTTGACACTATGTATCCTAAAAAAATTTTGGATGTTACTCTGAACACACACTTCTTAAGGTTGAGTCTCAAATTATATTGTTCAGGTTGATCAAACATCTTTGCAAGATTTAACAAGTGATCTTCCCTTTTGAGAGACTTTTCTAGAATATCATCCACATAACCTTCCATGATGGTGTGTAGCATATCATGGAATATGGTTGTCTTTTCTCTTTGATGTGTTGCTCCTACTTTCTTTAGGCCAAAGGGCATTAAAATTCTAGCAAAAGGTCCCCCAGGCACAAGTAAAGGTTATTTTGTGTTGATCATCTAGAGAGATCTTTATCTAATTATGTCCAAAGAAACCATCCATTAAGGATACAATATCGTTCCCTATTATGAGATCCATGATCATGTTGATACTTGACAATGGAAAGTCATAATTTGGAAAAGCCTTGCTTTGTTCTATGAAATCTATGTAGATCCTTATGCCCCTAGTAGGCTTTGATAATGGTACTAGACTGGATATCCATTATGGATAATCAATGGGTTTGATAAAACCCACATCTGGTAGATTATTTAGCTCTAACTTTACTCATAATGTTATCTGAGGATACATTTTTCTAAGTTTTTTCTTGATAGGATTTGCTCCAAGGACTACAACTAAATGATGTACCACTAATGTTAGATCTAGTCCAGGCATGTCAACATAGGTCTAGACAAATTTACCATTCTATCATTGATGAATGATGTGAATCTTGCTTTCTCTTTGGGATCAAGTGATGTCATGTGGTATGTTATTTTTGGATTCTCTATTGTGCCAATATTTATGGACTCTACTTCCTCTACTAGGAGCTTTGATCTTTCTTATTACTTAGATATGGAGAGATTGAACCCTCCATCCTTGAGTACCTCTAGGAGGTTTTCACCTTCAGATGTGTCCTTTATTTTCTTCTTTTTTGAATCCGATAGATCCATAACATGGTTTTCTCTATGGGACCTTGTGTTTATTTTTATGTTTTCTCTTTCATTTGTGTGACTAGAAGGTTCAATCTCTCTATGATAGGTCAAATTTAAGCATTAGAAAATGAGCAGCAAACTAAGCAATGCAAATAACACTAAAGACAACCTACACCTCAAGATTAGCCTAGTTGGATTTGACACAAAATAAAGAAGACAAATGGAACTTTTTACCTTGCGTCGAATCGATCCTTTGGTTGGCCCTTTGATCTTTGGTGTTGTATGCTCCTTGGATGGTAAGATGAAAGCTAGATGATGATATGATAATTGATGCAAGTGGGTGCAAGCATGAAAATGGCTAAGTATGGATTCTAGGAAAAATTCGCAAGAGTTTGGCTACAATGCATGATCTCCCCAAAATGAGAGAAAGGAGGGGGTATTTATAGAGATTTTGGAAATCTCTAGGAAAATGGACTGTCAAGATTGAGCCATCAAGATAAAGATGTAGGGTTAAGGTGAGTTGAGAAATCACAAGCCTTCACATCTTGACATGTGGCAAGTGATATGGCTTAAAAAGGGTGATGTGTACATGAGGTGGATGGATAGTACATGACATGGAGGGAGTACAAAGTACCTTGGGATTGGGACAAGATCTCCTCATAAAGGAGGTAATTTTCCCCATGTGGGTGAGAGGACAAGTGGGGAATTAAAAATTCCTCAAATATTCTCATGGGGATGAGAGAAGGAATTCCTTTAAATGTATTGGGGGATTAAATGTGAATTAAAAATTCACATTGGGAATGGAGAAGCCTTGTCCAAAAGGAGAAAGCATTTAATAGGGTTGACTTAGTTAAGTGACATGGAGTGATTAAGGTTATGCAAGTACTTGATTAGACTAATTAATGACATATTTAGAAGAGGGTTAGATTTCACATGTGACTTGATGTGACAAGTCAAAGATCACATAGGGAAGAGTAAAGGGAATTGCTACGCCCTTAATATTATTGTACATTGGGTTATGAATAGTCGGCTTGTGGCTATCTTAACTCTCTATTAAGTCATATTATCATTAGTATCTTGTTATTTAGTTGTTTAGGTTGGACTAAGTCTTATATAGGTGTGTCTAAGTCGGCCGAGGTGATATCCTTGGCATAAATAGGTATATATAGGAGGTTGTGAGTCTTATTTCATCATCAAGTTGTGAAGTGTGTTCTCATTAGAGATATTTGGAGGTTTTCCCCCTCGAAGTGGCTTGTTATTCTCAGTTATTATCAAGTATTTCTAGAATATTTCATATCATATTATTCTATTGTGCAAGTTATTTCATAACAAGTGGTATCAGAGCATGATCTTGGCACCATAGAGGCAAGGTTTTTCTCAATTTTGGAGGCAATTTTGGGAAGAGCATATCTTTCAGATTTTTGTGAATTATTTTCTAATTTTTAAAGGGTTTTTTAAGAAAAATTTGAAGAAGCTACAGTCCATATTTCAGAAGAATTGGAGTAGAATTAAGT
Organism: Sequoia sempervirens; assembly: GCA_007258455.2. NCBI lineage: Eukaryota > Viridiplantae > Streptophyta > Pinopsida > Cupressales > Cupressaceae > Sequoia > Sequoia sempervirens. The sequence goes on from VDFB02376570.1 coordinate 4,893, forward strand.
GAATTATTGTAGAATTAGGGTTTCTACACTATTTTTTTGGAATCTACATATTTCGCCAATCTTGTTGAATTGAAGTCCGATTTTTATTGGGTTTTTGAAGACATACCAAAGGAGATTACAGTAAAAATTTGAGATAATTTAAGTTTCATTTGTGTGATTTATTTCAATATTAGTGGTTTCCATCATGACAGGGCCTGCAACAAGGGGTAAAAAGAATGTTGTCACTCCGGGGAAGACCCCTGATAAGGATGGTGAAACAATCAAGGATATTAATCATAATGAAGAAATAAATAAGGTCAAGGAAGAAATTTACTCAATTAAGATGGATATGTGTGACCTAAGAGGAGATATGTCGGACATGCGAAACATGTTAAACACCTACATAGCTGAATCAAGAAAGGAGTTCTCAAGCGGCCAAGGTGAAAATTCTAGGTCAGCTACTACTAACACAAGCTTTAGTACTCCTATGGGATCTAGGAATTTATTTCCAAAGGTGGATATGCGCAAGTTTGATGGTAAGGATCCTCTAACATGGATAAACCAAATGGAGAATTTTTTGAAGTACACCAAATCCCAAATGGACAAAAGGTCATGATGGCTTCCTTATATTTAGAACCGATCAATTCATTTGGTATCATTGGATTTGCACTCATCAAAGGAAAAAGGGGCTCACCATCTCATGGTCAATTTTTACAGAGGAACTCCAAGCACAATATAGCAATAGCGTCAGAGACAACTTCTTCAGCCAGCTAGCTAAACTTCAACAAATAGGATCAGTTAAGGATTATATTCAACCCAATTCCCAAAATCTATCCTTAAGGGTGGATTCAATTACTGAGGAAAACTTGAAATTATTCTTGGGTGGTCTCAAGGATCACATTCAACATGAGGCATGTTTAGCCCTAGTTCCATATATGAGTCTTTTATCTTGGCAGGTGAGGAAATTTTTTGATTCCAGAAGCAAGGGCTAATGACAAGAGAAAGGATATTAAACACAACCTACTAGTTGACTCCACAAAAAATTGAGGAGAAAAAGAAAAAGGTTGTGTTTCAATTGTGAGAAAATATAGTCGAGGGCATAGATGTAGTGAAAAGAAATTGTTTTATATTGAAGGTCCCAATGAGGAAGAAGAGGAGGAACCCATACTAGAAGATGAAAGGGAGTCAAATGAGGAATCACATGATTCTCAACCAATCATTTCTTGTCATGCACTCTCAGGTTTCAGTGCTCCACAAACTCTCAAGGTGGTGGGGTTCCTAAAGAAGCAGAAGGTAATAGTGTTGATCGACTCAGGTAGTACTCATAATTTCATCAACAAAAAGTTAGCTACTCTTCTAAATTGTTTCATATATCCAGCTCCAGAGTTTCAAGTTTTGATTGCAGATGGTGGTACAGTTAGTTGTTCAGGGAAGTGTCATAGCATTAAATTATCCATGGGAGATTATCAACTTGATACCCCAATGTATGCGATATCCATGGGTGCAGCAGATATTGTTTTGGGAGTACAATGGCTTACTACATTAGGAACAATTGAGATGAACTTCCAAGAACTATTCATGAGATTTCAATCAGAAGGAAGGCTAGTAGAGCTAAGGGGTTTGAAGGAAAAATCTCCACAAATGGTAAGCTCTTATCAAATGCAAAAGTTGCTTAAGAAAGGAGTGGATTGATTTGTGGCCCAACTATGTTCATTAGAAGTCTCTCAATCGATTACTCCTACTCATCCAGATTTGCAAGCTATAATTGATCATCACTCAGTTGTTCTTGGAGATATGCCTAAACGACTTCCTCCTAAGAGGGATCATGATCATGCCATCCAGTTAGTCCTAGGGAGCCAACCACTGAACATCAGGCCTTACAGGTATCCACACATACAAAAGAGTGAGATAGAAAAAATTGTTGAAGAGATGCTAGAGGCAGGAATCATCAGGCATAGCCAAAGTGCTTACTCCTCGCCAGTGGTGATGGTACGTAAGAAGGATGATACTTGGCACATGTGTCTAGATTATAGAGTGCTCAACATGTACACCATTAAAGATAAGTTTCTAATTCCAGTCATTGATGATTTGCTAGATGAATTAAATGAAGCTATGTTTTTTACCAAGTTAGATCTTAGATCTAGCTATCACCAAATTCGGATTAAGGAGGAAGATATTTGTAAGACAAAATTTCGGACTCATGAGGGTCATTATGAATTTTTGGTGATGCCATTTGGTCTTACTAATGCACCATCTACATTCCAAAGTTTGATGAATTCCATTTTTAAGAAGTTCTTGAGAAAGTTTGTGTTAGTATTCTTTGATAATATATTGATTTACAACAAGACTTGGGAAGAACATTTGGAACATGTGGACCAAGCATTAAAAATACTTGAAGATCATAAACTCTATGCTAAGCCATCCAAGTGTGCTTTTGGTCTTATAGATGTGGAGTATTTGGGACACATAGTTTCACATGAAGGAGTAAAGGTGGACCCTAACAAAATTAAGGCTATCATGGAATGGCCTATTCCAAAAACCATTAAGAAACTGAGAGGATTCTTGGGATTGACAAGGAACTATAGAAGATTTGTGAAGAATTATGGTAGTATAGCAGCACCTCTCACCAATCTATTGAAGAAGGATTCTTTTCATTGGAATGAGTCTACCAATACAACATTTGAGAGATTGAAGGAGGCTATGTGTACAACTCCAGTACTTGCCACTCCTGACTTCACCAAGGAATTCATTGTGGAATGTGATGCTTCTAGAAATGGGATAGGAGCGGTGCTCATGCAAGAAGGTTGACCAATTGCTTTTGAGAGTCGTCAATTAAAAGGTAAGAATCTACCAAAACCTATTTATGAGAAGGAAATGCTAGCAATACTCCATGCAGTGAAACAATGGCGGCCTTATCTATTGGGTAGACATTTCAAGGTTAAGACAGATCATGATAGCCTAAAATATTTTTTGGAACAATGACTATCTTCTGAAGAGCAACAAAAATGGGTCACTAAGATGTTAGGATATGACTTTGAGATTGTATATAAGAAAGGGAAAGAAAATATTGTCGCAGATGCACTGTCAAGGAAGGATGAGAAAGATGAAGCCTTATTGTGTGCCCTTTCAATATTACAAGAAAATTGGGTGGAGAAGCCAAAGCGAGTGGAAAATGATGTTGTGACAAGTAATCTCATCGAGCAATTAAAAAGTGATCCTAGTAGTTCAGATAAGTTTTGTTGGAAGGGAGATACTCTTTGGTATAAAGAGCGTTTGTATCTCTGCAAGAATTCCAACCTTAAAATCAAGATTCTCATAAAGTTGCATGAGTCTCCAGTGGGTGGTCATTCAGGATTTTTGAAGACATATCATCGAGTCAAGCAAGATTTCTTTTGGGAAGGGCTAAAGGGTGATGTTCAAAAATTTGTGGCTGAATTTTTGGTGTGTCAAAGGCATAAAGGGGAGACAATTAAGACACCAGGTCTCTTGCAACCCTTATCTATTCCTAGCCAACATTGGGAAGAGATATCCATGGACTTCATCATAGGGCTTCCCAAATCTAAAGGTCATAATGTCATCATGGTGGTAGTTGATCAGCTCACTAAATATGCACATTTCATTGCATTAGCACATCCTTTTACAGCAAGTGTAGTGGCTAAAGCTTTTTTGGAGAATATCCAAAAGCTACATGGTACACCTAAAGTTATTGTTAGTGATCATGATCCTATCTTCACTAGTCACTTTTGGAAAGATTTATTCTCATGTTTGGGTACTCAATTGGATCTTAGCTCTACATACCACCCTCAATCAGATGGGAAAATAGAGGTTGTTAATAAGTGTTTGGAAGGATATCTATGTTGTTTCACTTCAGACAAACAATCCCAATGGGTAGATTGGCTACCACTTGCGGAATGGTGGTATAACACTTCTTTTCATAGCTCATCAAAAATGTCTCCATTTTTGGCACTTTATGGATATCATCCTCCTTCCATCACATCATCAATTAAGGTGTCCCCAAGAGTTCAGGCAGTAGAAGACCACTTGCTTCATCAACAACAAGTACTTTCAGGACTCAAGGAGAATTTAGCAATGGCACAAAATCGAATGAAACAACAGGCAGACCAACATCGTAGTGAAAGAAGTTTTGAAGTTGGGGATTGGGTCTTCTTGCGATTGCAGCCTTATAAGCAAATCTCACTAAAGCAGCAAAGAAAGAATAATAAGTTGTCTCCAAAGTATTATGGTCCATACCAAATCATGCAGAAGATCGGTAGTGTTGCCTACAAGCTTGAGTTTCCACCAACAACAAAGATACATCTAGTTTTTCATGTTTCCTATTTGAAGAAGGTAATTGGGCATAATATTCCCACTCAAACAACACTTCCCGAGTTGGATGAAGAAGGAAGAATCATTTTGGAACTAGAGAGTGCATTCGTCAAACACACACAAAGAAGCTGAGGAATAGAACTATCACTGAGTATCTCATCCAATGGAAGAATTTACCAGTTGAAGATGCCACATGGAAAGATGAGGAGTTCATTCAAAAGTTTCCAAACTTGATTAGCATTGAGGACAATGCTTCTTTGAAGAAGGGGGCATGCTACGCCATAATATTATTGTACATTGGGTTATGAATAGTGGCTGTGGCTATCTTAACTCTCTATTAAGTCATATTATCATTAGTATATTGTTATTTAGTTGTTTAGGTTGGCCTAAGTCTTATATAGGTGTGTCTAAGTCGGCCTAGGTGATATCCTTGGCATAAATAGGTATATATAGGAGGTTGTGAGTCTTATTTCATCATCAAGTTGTGAAGTGTGTTCTCATTAGAGATATTTGGAGGTTTTCCCCCTCAAGTGGCTTATTATTCTCAGTTATTATCAAGTATTTGCAGCATATTTCATATCATATTCTTCTATTGTGCAAGTTATTTCATAACAGGAATTTAATATTCCTTGGAAGGATAAAAGGAATTAAAAATTCCTTGAGAGGTTCATTAGGCTAGCTAATGAAGGATTAGAGGAGGGTTAGGTGGCTAAGAGAGATTAGAGGCCAACTTGCAAAAGTTGCAGGATGTGACACATCCTAATCAAGGATTAGGCATGTGCACATCCTAATGATGAGATTAGAAGATGGATTAGGATTAGATAAAAAATGGAGGATGTGACATAAAGGGAATTAAATAAATGTCATATTTATTTAATTCATTTGATGAAAGGGGGAAGGTATTTAATTATTTAACTAGATACCTTAGGGATTAATTAAATAATAGTGATATTAATTAATTAATGCAGATAAGAGGAAGCTTAGATGAAAAGGGATAAATTTGGATAAATCAAGTGTCCAAATTTAGGTGTCTACACTCTCCACCAAAGTATGCATCCTATTTGAGCTCCATGACAAGCCCTTCTTTGTGATCTCATATTGGTATGTATATTTGAAGTGTGTGGTTTAAGTCAAGTGCACTAGAATTAAAAGTGAAGGAATTTCTCAAGTGCAAGGATTTAAAGAAAATGCATAGAAAAAAAACCTAAGCAAACAAAAGCAAAGAAACATAGAAAATGCAAGTTGCAAAGGTGAAGGTATAAGTCAAAGGCATGGATCTAAAGAAAGTGCACAATTTTAGAGCATGTGTGAGATTCCTAAACTAGAAATTGTGTTGAAAAAAATGCAAAAGCACAAAAAAATAGGACTAAAACCTCACTATTGACCTAGGAAATTTTGTACATGAATTACAAGAACATGAGAAAATGACAAACAAAAAGTGAGAGGGTACATACTGCACCACTAATTCCTACAGACCATCCAAAGTCTTGAACTAGGTCTGAACAATATGAGGCTCCCTGAATCCTCGACAACTAATAGAATGGGAAATCTAGAGACAAGAATTTAATATAGGGTCAAATCACAAATGAGGAAATTAGTACCATAATTACCTATATTAACCCTCAAAAACCCTATTTTTTACCTAGGAAACCTTAAGTTTTTCTTAGGGGGCCTTCCTACGTTCAAATTCGGACTTCTCGAGAACATTGAAATGAGCAACAAGGGACCTATATACCTAATTTGAAGTCATAAACACAACTGAATTGAAATAGAAAAGTGTCGTGAGCCTGACCTCAAAATTGAAATTTTTAGCCAAGCTCTCGACAGGGAAACAAAAAGTCCTACCTACCATCATTTTTCTAACCACCAAGGCACAATGTGGCATAGATCCTTTTCGAAAATCTTGATCTTAACATTGAATCTTTGAAACAAAGCAACCAATACTTTGTATCAAAGAGGGAAAAAATATAGACATGAAAATTTGACCTAACACCTATCACACACTTTAAATGAAATTTTCACATCATCATCATTATTGTCAAACATCACTATAATTCATGTCATTTCACATCAAAACCCTAATTTCCTCTATTAATTAAATAATACAACATTATTTAATTAATTCACCTTTTTCCTCATTTTTGACTAATCAAATGCATTCCATTTATTTAATAAAGTCCTAAAAACCTATTTCTACTATTAATTGAATAAAACAACAATATTTAATTAATTCAAATTTTCATCAATTTTGACCAATTAAATAAATTGCATTTATCTAATAAATTCCTAATCTAACTTTACTTCATCCTGATTAGTTAAATAATACCAATTATTTAATTACTTCACTAAATCACGTTATTCCCCTAAGTCGATTGAATTATTAAATCAATAATTTAATTAACTCACTTTCCCTCCAAATTTGAATAATTTAAATCAAACTATTCAAAACATCATAAAAAATAAAATCAAACTAATGTAACTTTTTTTGCAAAAGTCAAACTTGATTTGCATGTTTAACTCCAAAAAGGAGTTAATTAATTAAGTCAATTCATCAACTATCCTCACCCACTTTCTGATTGAGTAAATTATGATTCTTGAATAAGCCATCTAATTTGTTGACTAAGCCATCCAATTTCCTAACTAAGCCATCTAAATCCTGACTGGTCAATATAAATCATGATTGATCAATCTAAATCCTAACTGATCAATCTAAATCCTAACTAACCAATCTATTCCTCAATCACACAAATTGTGCTATTTACTTTGCACAATCTATTCATGTCTATTTCCTCTCAACACCTTTCAACCATCGATCTTGATTCAACATTGTTTAATCCTTATCATCCATTTTGAATCACATTTTCAATATAACAAACCTCTTTCCTCACAAAAAAGGTATCGAAGAGTCAACATCATTTTCACAAGGAAGAACTACTGACATTTAGAACAACTATTGATAAAGCTTCAACATATTTATTTGATCAACCAACATGCAACTCATCATTCATCAAGCATTTTCACATGAACTATGGAGGATTTGCATTGATACAAGCAACTGAATCCTCACAAATACACTCAGATATGAGATGGGTAACAATTTCATTATTGAATTTGATTGTTTATGTATGTGTTTTTCATGTTCTTGAATTCAGTATTCTAAATTTTTCATTTCATAAGTGTAGGAATAGATCTTAGATTAGTGTTCTTGATCATATATTAGATTCTATTTCAAGTACATTTTTCTTTTATTTGTCTATGATTTTCCCCCTCACATAGTTTCCAATCAATTGTTGTGATCAAGATCCACATTCATTGAGGCCACTTCCTACAAGATTATTGATTTGTACTCCAAGGTTCAATTGAGGATTGGTGAGGTGTAGCATTAATTTGTTCATTCATCTTTCCTTTTATGCATTTTTTCAATTCAAGGTTTAATTACCAAAATGGGGTTTGACCAAAGAAAACATGTATTCCCTAAAAATCAACATTTTTCTCCTTTTTGATGTGTGATTTAAGATTTTAGGTTGAAGATCAAGTGGAGAACAAAAGTTGTCAAAGTTGCAAAGCTGTAAAATTTATCATCTTTCTTGCAAGATCATGAAAAATAAGTTATAAAATTTATTTCAAACTTTCGGGAGCTCAACACCTAGGATCTGGGAGTCCAGAAATTGATTTTCTAGAACCTTAGCAGGGACCCATTTTCCACTAGGTAAATGAGTCCTTAGTGGGGCCTAAAAAAAGGAACTTTACAATAGGTACACATAATTTCAACATCTTGTAACCTAACTTTTTACTATTATAACAGTTAGGTTTGTTTTCTAATTGTTAATTACACATTATAGCCCTCATAATTGAATGAAACAACTAGTCAAAAATTAGTTGTACCCATTTGATACCCCATTTTGTGAGTGCTCCTATTTTTCTTTGTTTCAATTATAAAGAATGTGCAATTAGAAAACACAAATAAATTACGAGAATTCCCCATGTAACAATCACACTTCAAGGAGGAAACATCCCTCATGTAAAATTTTGGGATATAATAGGCACACAATAATGTAACATTTATTTTGTTTAAATTAATCTAAAAATGTATTGCATTCCCCACAATAAGCATTTGATCTATAAAAAAATCAAAAATTCTAAATGCAAACTAATCTTTTGGAAATTTAACTATCCAGTACAGTTGCAATTCAAGCTATGACAACTAAAATCACCAATGTTTAGTGCAGAAGCTTCACATCTCGTGAAGAACCCTTCTCAATTCACCTGACCTTTTTTTATTCAATTTTATTTCCTCGCCTATATCAAAAACCCAGAAGGAAGACACATGTTAGCAATAGATTAAATTGGAAAATTAAAGAAATTTGGTGCTATAAATAATTCATGTTGTTTCAAATTTCACCAATATTGGATTATATATTGTGTTGACTACAATATGTCAACTTATACAAACAATAAAAAAACATATTAAACTATAGAATGGGAATAAAATTTCCAATTTAACCTATTAGTAATACTAGTAATATATATCAACAATTATATCTACCAATTTTTCATTTTGTTGGAGCTGTGAAGCACTGAATGTTCATTCGAATATATGAAAAAATCATCTCTCATAGGAATTTTTTCTATTTTTTTCTTGTATTGGTAGTAAATGGAAAAATTTGATCTCCATACAAAATGACATGTCTTAACCATAATAACATAACACCACATCCCCCATATAATGGCATCATTATGAGATAAGACTGATAGATGGACACTGACAAATGTTTAGGTGCATGTTGTTGGCAAGTGCCATCACCTATCCCTATATTACAAAAAAAAACATATTTAAATATATATTTTTATCTTATCATTCCTTTGACATGCATTTTTTGGGGATAATAGCCATATAGTTAGTAAAGATAATTGAATTTTGAAAACACATTGTGTATTTCCACATGCAATTTTCTATACCAATTGTTTCCAAACACAGATTGATATCTAAAAATGAAAAAAATAATATAGTAATGATTGATTAATTATTTCTTTTTTTAGTTCAATTATAGTCTCAAAAAATCCACAAAGATCAATCGTCACATTATCACAAGAAGTTTAAGAATCTTAGATAATCTAAAAGGAATATGTATGCTATGGTCAGCTCACTATACTTGCATACATTGACTAAAAATAACCATGCACCATCATACACACAAATCATAGACCATGGACAATATTATGACAGACAAAATATTGCAAGTTAAGTATAGTAGAGAATCAGTGACAATTTACTTGGACTCGTATAGTGCATCAGTAAAAACATATAACAAAGGTAATAAATTACAATGATTAATAAGGGCAGAGAAGAGACACAAGAAGGATACCAAGTACCAAGTTGTCAAACTTGTATTTATATATCATGTCTCTGAATGAACACCTAAATGATAAATACTGGTTTCATAAACATTGTTCAATGATATTGTAAATTGAACCATTACTTGTACATATGATTGAAAAAATACAGATTATTCCAAGATACATTGGTTGAAAATCATGGTGTGTATCAGTTATGCAAGAATAAAGGTTAAGAAGTAAATAAAAACCTTGGTAATCACCTCGATTGACCAAAAAAGGTAGCTATTCTCCCTAAAAGAATGCATTCCATATGGATGATAACATACAAAAATACATAAACACATACATATAAATATATATAACATCATGGGACAACATAGTGTGGGGTTGGCCAAGATGGGGGATAAAACATAAAAGTGATGAAACTAGCGAATGGCAGGAAATGTTAAGACAACAGAGGGGAGGACATAATATTGACATTAGGTTGTGTTTCCCATGTTGTGGGTAGGGGTTTCACCATAAAACTCACTAGAACGATGGCTTACATGAGAAGCTAGCCCTTTTATTTAGATTTTGTGCACCCACAAGCATTGCAAGCTGACGTGAGTAATACATGAATTCTAAATTGTAATAAGTATTATTTTTCAAGAATGCATGTTTAAATATGATAATGCAAAAAATAGTTTCAGGTTAGAAAACACTTTGTGTTATGAGTTAATTTATTTTTCATGCTCAAACCTAAAGGATGAAGAGCATAGGGAGGAGTTGCAAGCAGGGGATGCAGAAAACTAACCAAGTTGGGCTGAGGGGTGACTAACGAATAATTACATGTAGAGGGTTTTACAATAGTATGTCAGTTGGAGGTTTGATAAAACTAAGTGTTTTGTAACTTGTACTTTTACAAAATAGTATGAATGTAATCAAGACCTTTACTGATTCATAAAATAACAACCCAATTGGTTTGTCACCCCTCAACTCAATTTGATTAGAAACCTACTATTTTCCAACATGCAATTATATATAGACAATATGAATGTAATGAAATTTTATTTTTTACAAAGTAAGAATGTAATAAATTTCAACTTCAAAATTTATGTACACAAAATTGAATGAGATAGATAAAATGTCATATACTGATTGAAGAGATGAATTCCATGTCATTGAGAAGTTGAGGAAGGTGCGTGTGCAGTATGTACAATGGGAAAATGAAAATTTAGAACATGAGAAATAGATACTAGAAAGTATGTAATGAAAAAGGAATTTTATCAAAAAAAAAACTTGAAAATAAGTAGACCAAAGTGAATGAGATATATAATGTATTGACTGAAGATATCATTCTTTATCTTGAGAAGTTGATGAAAGAGTGTGTGTAGTATGAGCAAAGGGAAAATATAAATGCAGAACTAGAGGCAACAAGTACTAAAATGCATGGAATGAAAAAAGGAATCTTAACACTAGAAAGGAAGCAAACCAGAGTGAGAAAAATAGATAATGTATTAACTAAATATATCCTTCATGCTCTTTAGAAGTTGAGGAGGGTACACATGTAGTAGGTGCAATGGGAAAATGATAATGCACAAGTGGACAAACTCAAGAGGTTTTGTATTGCATGAGAATTTGTGCAAGAAAAGAAAGTGAGAGATGATGCTATAGGTGTAGTTGTACAAGTGAATTAAAATATTATTGAACATAAGAATTACATGGAACACAAAGAATTAGAAATGGATTTAAAAAGAAGAAAATATGGGATGTCAGTGTAGAAAAGACAACTAGTTGGGTGGAGACATGAAATTCCTATGTGAAAAGGTAGAATTTTTTTGTAAGAAGCTTATTAAAAAGAAATATATACATTCTATAATAAGAAAGACACTCTAACTCTCAAAGTTGAGAAAAAAGTAGTTACAAAGCTACATAAAAGTATTGAAGATATTGAAAACTCTATCAAAGATATGGATGGTTTTGTCCTAAAGATTGATGAAGGAGCAACTAATTGAAAGATTAAAGTAAAAGATATGAAAAATAACTTAGAAGATCATGAAAAGGAATACCATGGGTTGTCAATAGGTAAGAGTAATGGGGATGAGGAAAAATGTGTGGATGGTCAGCTTCCAGATATGAAAGTACTAGTTGGAAGTGGTGAAACTAAAGAAAAATAATAGAAGACTATAATTAACCACTAAGAAAAGGAATTAAAAGATAAGGAGAAGATTTTATCATCAAAAGAAAATGAGATTATTTAATGCTATTAAGAGATTAGAAAATTAGCATTTGCAATAATTTGAGGGTTTTCAAAAGTTGAAGGTGTATAGGAGTGAATTTTCACCCCTTATGAAAATTCCCCTTTTGTACATTCTCAACTTAGAAAACCAAATCTGAAGGAAAAATTTCACATCACCTTGCTAACTTCCTTCCACTTGGCGTCTGTCTATTGTGTCTATAGAAGAATATTTGTTGAAGATGCCTATATGGCGTGAACACATCTACATGGTGCACTTATGTCCCCACGGATTCTTGCATTTGAAGTTGGTAGAGGCGTTAAACTTCGTATTGGGAATAGTTTTTAGCGTACCTCTTCGATAAAACGACCCTTAAAAATAGTAGATTCTCTCCCTTCTCCTTTCAATTCTTCCATTCTTTATTAAACTCATCTCTTTTTGCAATCTCCAAGCATTCACTTCATATCTCTTGACAAGCTCTAGCAATTTTAGTCTCATTCTTAGCATTTCCAACATTCTCAACACTCCATTGAAGCAACAACACTCTATCAACTCTGTGAAGCAAGTGTGAAGCAAGCCATTGTAGCAAGGGCTTGAGGTTTTGCAACACCTCCCTTCATCATAGTCAAGGTTGTGGTGATTATTCAAGCTCTCTTTCTCCATCATTGGATAGTGAGCTCTTTGTGGAGGTGGTAACATTTTCACTCCTCTTCTTTACGATTTGGTTGAGTATCTATATACTATTTTGTAGTGTTATTCGTGTGATTTCTTTATTCACTTCTTTATCATACATTTCTCTACCATTGCTATTTGGTTGTCCATAGAGGTGGAAACACCAAAATGAGGGCCTGACTAAGGCAAACCCCTATACAGCCCCAAATAATTTCCCTTCTTTATTGTGTGTAGTTGGGTGTGCATTTGGAGCTAGCTAGCGAACAGGTACTTTTGTGAGATTGTCTTTGTCACCTTAGTTCTAGTCTATCTACTTTATCATTTCAGTATCTACTTTGCATAATTTCTCATTTTGTTTTTACCATCTAGATTGTACTAGCTAGGCTGTTAGTAGGTCTTTTGGTAGCTTCTTTGTGCTCACTATTTCTTGGTCGTATAGACATAAACATGCCTGAGAGATGCCAATTCATTATGTTGATGTCCCAGAACTACGTTGTCATCCTCGGATAGAGAGTTTTCAGAGACACAAAACTAATTCCAAAAATCTAGCTTGCCTAGCCCAAACTATAGCTTGGGTTTGAAGGGTGATTGAAGCACTTTATAGTCCTCATCATTCGCATCCCTCATTTCAAACACCCGTGTAGAGTGAGGTAAGTTAGGGAAGCCTTCTGCTTTTGGCTCTCATTGACCTGGAGCCTTGACATGGTTGATCCCCCTCTCTAAATTTTTTGGTGAACCCAATGTGAACCATTTTGGTTCTATTTGGCAATACTAAAAGTTCCTTTCCTCATGTTCTAGGAGTGTTGTATGTGTGAGTGTTGTGAGGTCTTTGAATTACAACCCAACCTATGACCCCTAGTAGGTGTAGTTGGAAGGTTATGAAAGTGTTGCACAACGAAACCTTAATTGGGTCATTGTCCTATCTTCGAACCTTTGGGGGGCCTTGTGAGAGTGTTGTTTTTTGCATGTAATGGCCTCTTTCCTACATCAACCTATCCCCCCTATGTAGCCTATGAGTAGTGGTACTGGCATAACCTTCACCTCATAGGATCTACCAATGGGTTTTAATAGGGAACCATCTCCTCTCTACATCCCTATATGAATCAATGGAAACATTGTAGCAGTTCTCATTGATCTGACATCTCAAGTAAACATCATAGCTAAGGAGATCATGCTAATCAACATTTTGCATCAATATGGGTACAATGCACTTGTGAGCACCATCAGCATGCATTAAATACTTTTTGTACCTCATTTGGGTAGTATCATCTTGTCAGTTTTGGTTGGACCTAAATCTGTCAAAATTTTGTTCGACATAATCCCTCGATTTGAACTCTTTAGGGTGAAGCTGGGTATACCCTGTTTAGTGGATATGAATGCAGTACCCTCGGTTGTGCATAAATGTTTAAAATTTATTCATGAGGGTTCCATGCATGTAATTCATGACACCGGTTATAAACCTTTAGTTTCCCATGGTAGGTACTCCTTAGATTACTCTTGGTCTACACCAGTTGGTCCTCTTCCACCTAGGAAAGACCTTTTGTACTGGGCTTATTAGAATTACAAGAGAGGGTACTTAACACTGAGAGAGATTGATGAGGGTGTAGCCCGAGACTTAGAAAATAACCCACAAACAAGAGAATAATTTTATTATTTAGAAAATGGAGCTTCTTACATGCAGAGGATCTCAAATCCCCAAGTTCTACAACACATGCAAGTTAAAGAAAGCTACAAAATAACCCTTTCGCAATATGCGAGCTTGTCCCCAAAAAGTTACCCAAAAATTAGAAACTTGCCCATAAATAGAGCTCCTCTTTAGTTTGGAGCCAAAACAACATTCAAATTTGAGTTTAGGCAGTTTGGCACTGAAAATTACAACTTGAAGTTTAAATTTTAAAAGAACATTTGCAATTGTATCTTCTAGAAACTATACCAACTTCCCAGGGCCATAACTTTTGATCTGGGACTTTGATTTGCCAACCATTTGAACCGTTAGAAAGGTCTCGAAGTCAATAACATGCTCGAAATCCACTACACTAATTTTGGAAAGTTTTAGGTCCGTTCCAAGAACTCTAAGTGCCTCAAATCTAACTTGAAAGATTTTCAGGAGTAAATCTGGGAAACTAAAACTACAATATCTTTCAACCCAGGAATAGAAAATAAAAACCATAAATTGGGAATTTCAATATGACAAAAAGGGTATCCAAAAATATAAAAAATATCTAAAAATAGAGAAACTTAAAATTTAACTATTTTTGGGTGATGCAAGATTTCCCTTACACCACTAGATGCTCCTGCACCAGACACCTAGGGTAATTTAAGAAGTGACCCCGTCACGTCTCAGATGGTTGAGGAAAACACAACCAGTAAACCACTGCCTTAGATAGCTAGGATAAATCTTCCACAGGCCTTCCTCTCTATTTCACCAGATATTCTTCATACTGCCTGTTTCTAGTACTCCTTCTCACATGACTATCCCAGATTGCTTCAATCTTCTCCCTTTCTGAAGTAGGTGTTGGAATGCCATATTTCCCTATTGCTAGTGCTTCCTCCGTTCCACCTTCATGATACTTTATCAAATCTGAAATGTTGAATACAAGGGAAATGTTGATTCCATCAGGCAACTCTACATCATATGCATTCCCTGAATCATGCTTCTTCAAAATCTTATAAGGATTGAATTTCATCATCTTCAATTTGTTATAGGTTCCCATGGGAAACCTTTCTTTCCTCAAGTGGACCATTACTTCATCACCAATATGAAACTCCTTATTCCTCCTTTTCTGATCTTTCTTAGCCTTATATTGCATATTCATCTTATTAATTTGTGTTCTTGTACCTTATCATGTATATTTTTGATGTGCTCTACAAAATCTTTAGCTTCAACACTTATTTTCTTCTCTTGGTGGGGCTACCTCCATACACAATCTAGAATGGTGATCTACCAGTGCTTCTGTTGACAAAATTTTTGTAAGAAAATTCTACCTAGGGTAAGATCAAGTCCATCCCTTGGGTTTATCTCCTACCAAACATCTCAGTACGTTACCCATACTCCTGCTAACAACCTCTGTCTGCCCACCTGTTTGTGGATGGTGTGTAGAACTGAACTTCAACTCTATCTTCAGCTTCTTCTTCAAGGTCTTCCAAAAGTACCCCACAAATTTGGTGTCACAATCTGAAACAATACTCTTTGGTAGACCATGTAACCTCACCATCTCTTTGAAGAATAAGTCAGTAATGTGGACTGCATCATGGGTCTTCTGACATGGAATGAAATGCGCCATCTTCAAAAACCTATCAACCACCACAAAGACTGAATCATTCCCTCATTGTGTGCTTGGAAAACCAAGAACAAAGTCCATACTTATATCCTCCCATGGCCTCTCTGGTATAGGTAAGGGCTAATCTAAGCTTGTATTCTAGCTCAATCCTTTAGCCATCTAACATACCCTGTAGCTTTGTACAAACTTCTTCACATCCTGTGACAACTAAGGCTAATAATAGTGCTCACTAATAATGGTAATGGTCTTATCCCGACTAAAAGGTCCTGCCATTCCTCCACTATGCTTCTCCTTTATACGGTTCTCCCTCATGGAACTCCTCGGGATACACAATTGACTTCCCTTAAATAACATGCCATCCTAGATTATGAAATCCATCCACCTTGTCCTATCCACTGTAACAGGTTCCTTGCAAGCTTTCCAAGCCTCTGCAAAATCAGGATCTTCTATATATAGTGTCTTGAGTTCATTGAACCCAACCACTTCAATCTGCATCTTTGTCATCAATGTATGTCTCCTACTTAAGGCATCTGCAACCCTATTTGACTTCCCACTCCTATGTTTCAAAACAAAGGTATAACTCTGCAAAAACTCTACCCATTTCATATGCCTCTGATTTAATTTTTCCTGACTATTTAGGTACTGCAAGGCCTGATGATCAGTATATAGAACAAATTCCTTCAGAAACAAATAATGTCTCCATTTTTTAATGCTTGAACTATTGCATAAAATTCCGATCATATACAAAATACTTTCTCTTGGCATCATTTAACTTCTCACTGAAATAGGCAATGGGCTTACCTTCTTGGCTCAACACTGCTCCAATGGCACAACCAGCATCACAATCCACCTGAAACACCTTGTTGAAATCTGGGAGGGCTAGAACAGGTTGCTCTATCACCTTTCCAACAGTTCAAAATTTTTTGCCACTCTAGTGGTCCACTTGAATTCTTTTCTATCCCCTCTCATTGTTTCAGTCAGGGGTCCACAAATACTACTGAAGTTTCTAATGAACTTTCTATAAAAACTATCCAAACCATGGAAAGATCTCACCTCGTAGTAGTTCTTGGGGTAGGCCATTCCAGAATAGCCTTCACCTTCTCTGGGTCCATCTTGAGACCTTCTGCTGAGACAACAAACCCCAAGTACACTAACTCCCTCTTCACAAAACTACACTTCTTTAGATTAATCAACAATTTCTCTTCCTTAACTTCTCAAAGGCTCTCTGAATATGCATCAAATGCTCATCCAACATCTTACTGAAAATCAAAATATCATCTAAATACACAATAACAAAACTTCCCAAAAATTCTTTTAACCTCATTCATGAGTTGCATGAATGTGCTCGGTGAATTGGTTAGCCCAAAAGGCATGACTAACCACTCGTACAGGCCCTCTTTGGTCTTCAAGGCAGTCTTCCATTCATCTCCCTCTCGAATCTAGATCTGGTGATATCCACTCTTTAGATCAATCTTTGTGAAGTACTGAGCTCCACTCAAACAGTCCATCAGGTCATCCATCCTTGGTAGGGAAAATCTGTACTTGATTGTTATCTTGTTTATGGCTCGAGAATCTGTACACATCCTCCACTCCCCATCCTTCTTTGGTGCTAGTACTGCAGGGACTGCATATGGACTCAAACTCTCCCATATCAAACCTTTTCTCAACAACTCTTGAACTTGTCTTTTCAACTCCTCATTTTCTACTAGAGTCATTCTATGAGCTGCCTTATTTGGCAAACTGGCTCTAGGAATCAAGTCAATTTGATGACTGATCTTCCTTATTGGTGGTAAACCCTCAGGTAAATTATCAGAAACAATATCCTAAAACTCATCAAACATCCTAGAAACTTCTTCTGGAACCTTCTCACTATCCTCCTTACACACTCTAGGAATCAATGCATAACACACACACACTCATGCTTCATACTTTCTAAAAAAATTCTTCCATCTACATAACAAATTCTAGCACTATTGCATACCTTTTCTTTAGTCTCCTTTAGGGATTTCAACTTGTGACGAACCCCATCCTTTGTCAAGGAATAAATGTTTGCATGGCCATCATGTATAGCTCACCTATCGAACTGCCACAGCCTCCCCAACAACATGTGACATGCATCCATGTGGATGATATCACAAAGTACCTCATCATGGTAGCTCCCGATCTTGAACTTTATTAGGCACTACTCATTGACCAAAACTTTGTGGTCTTTCTGCAACTAGGCAATCTGATACTGATGCGGGTGCCTTTCCCTCTTCAGCTTCAACTTTTTCACCATCTCCTCTGACACCAGATTATCGATGCTCCCACCATCAATAATGACATCACAACATTTTCCTTCACACTTGCACCTTGTGTGAAATAGATTCTTCCTCTATTCTGGTTCCTTTTCCTTAGTCACCAGGGCTCTCCTAATCACTAGGGCTTCTCCTCTTTCAACATCATTTGAATGTTCAGATTGGGCCTCCTCATCTGCATACACAACCCTTCCATGACCTTCTAGCCTTTTGTATGCCCTTCCTTGGTGTTGTGGAAATTCATAGGCTCGATGTCCTTCTTCACCACACTAGAAACACGTTCCTCAAAAACAACCTCTTCCAGATCCTTATCCATATCTCCCTCATCCTCTACCTCTTTTATCACCACTATTTTGATCATGAGGGCAGTAGAAGTTGTCATTCCTTTGGCTTTGGCTGGTACCCAAATCTTCACTTTTCTTTTCATCATCATTTCGGTTTCCTGAAGGTCTTCCATGACCCCTTCCGCTTTGACCTCCTTGTCCTTTTTGCTTGCCATCAAATATTTTGTTTAGCTTCTCTTCCACCTTCAGAGCAAACTGATACACATCCTCAATGGTGGTCATTATGACTAAGCTTAACTCTTCTGCATACTCGGTCGTAACCAATTAAGATATTAGGCTACCTTCTCCTTATTGGCCTCTGTGTGACCCATTCTAATGATTATCTTGTGAAAATATTTAGTATATTCATTCACAGATCTGCTTCCTTGCTTCAACCCTTCCAATTTATTCAAAGAATCTAACTCGTAGTCCACTGGTATGAACTACTTCTTCAATTTCTCTACCATGTGATCCCATCTGGTGATCTTGTCTTTTCCTCTTTGATTTCTTTCCAACTTGACCTCTTTCCACCAAATACTGGCATATCCCTTCAACTTCATTTTCGCAAACTTAACCCGATCTGGGTCCTCTATTTCCTCATACTCAAAATATTCTTCTAGCTAGTTGATCCAGTTGATCAACTCTTTCAGGTTCAAACTTCTAGAATAATTGGGGACTTCTACTTTGGGTCTTTTCCCGATCTTCGAAATGGCCCTTATTAGCTGCATTTGGTCTTGATCAATTGCTTCTTCTTCCTCTTCTACATTTGACCCTTCTTCCTCTCCTTCATCCTCACTTTCCTCCCTTGGGTTTAACCCTCTTCTCAACTGCTCTTGTAATGCATCAATCTGTCTTTGGAGAGCTGCCAGTGCATCTCTTCCACCAACATTTCTGCCACCTCGACCACCTCTGGCACCACCACGCCTACCAGACATCACTCTTGAAGGCATCTTTCTTGACCTCGACCCACAACCACGATCTTGGTGTGAACTACCTCACAATTGGCGATCTGTCGACATGCTCAAGAAAACCTGCCCTGATACCACTTGATGAGGGTGCAGCCCGAGACTTAGAAAATAACCCAAAAACAAGAGAATAATTTTATTATTCATAAAATGGAGCTTCTTACATGTACAAGATCTCAAATCCCTAAGTTCTACAACACATGCAAGTTATAGAGAGCTATAGAATAACCCTTTCACAATATGCGAGCTTGTCCCCAAAAAGCTACCCAAAAATTAGAAACCTGCCCATAAATAGAGCTCCTCTTTAGTCTGGAGCCAAAACAACATTAAAATTTGAGTTTAGGTGGTTTGGCACTGAAAATTACAAATTCAAATTCAAATTTCAAAAGAACATTTGCAATTGTATCTTCTAGAAAGTGCACCAACTTCCCGGGGCCATAACTTTTGATCTGGGACTCCAATTCGTGAACCATTTGAACCGTTGGAAAGGTCTCAAAGTCAATAACGCACTTGAAATTTTCTACACCAATTTTGGCAAGTTTTAGGGCCGTTCTAAGATCTCTAAGTGCCTCAAATCTAACTCAAAAGATTTTTAGGTTCAAATATGGGAAACTAAAACTGCAATATCTTTCAACCCAAAAATAGAAAATAAAAACCATAAATTGGGAATTTCATTATGACGAAAAGGGTATCCAAAAATGTAAAAACATTTAAAAATTGAGAAACTTTAAATTTAACTATTTTTGGGTGATGCAAGATTGCCCTTACACCATTGGATGCTCCTGCATCAGAGATGCCCTCCATTGCCTTATGTTGTTTCACATAGGGCTTGCTTAAAATCTGACACTAATGCCATCAAGGCTTGTAGAAGGGAAGAAGAGAAGTGGTCTTGAGATCATCTATCTTCCTCTTCCATTGTTTAGTCTAATGCTCCTTCTCACCCTACTATGGCACCATCAAATTCTTTGGTGCTCACTTGGTGAAAGTCTAAGTGTCGTACGTTCAATTTTCATGTTCTTCCCATGGAGCCTAGGCCCATTTGATATAGTAGGAAGAAAGTCCCCCATGGGGAATCTTCTATGTCTCGACCTCCATGGCTTCTTACCATTTCTGCTCCCAAGGTAGTAAACGGGAAGAGAACCACTGCTTCTCAACCCACTCCTCTTGCTCCCACTCAGGAGTCTATGCCTCCACTAGAAATAGCTATGGAGGACACTCCCATGGCTAAGAAGGAGCCTTCTATCCCTTCACAACCTTTGGTCTCTAGCTCGAAGAGTCATAGAAACTACCTTATGCATGAGCACAAGCTAGGGAAAAGCTCTTGCAACTAAGAATCTTGCCTTATAGAGGAAGGAAGAGGAGACAACCACCCCTATATCAAGGCCTCCCACCACTTCCTCCTCTCTCCTCCCCTCCACTTCCATTTAACAAAGCTCTACATCTCTTTCAACTTCCACGGTGAGTATGAATGTGCCTAACCCTAAAAAGGTGTAGGTGTTCATTGCTCATTTAGTGGAGCAACCCTTGTTGATGTCCCTTCTAGATGTCTCACCTTTCCCAAAACTTGTGGATATGTTGAACACTTTAGTCGTATCCACCGCAGTTTTCTCTTTTGCCTCTACCTCCACACCTCTTGCCTCGTTTGTGGGGAGTTCACATCTCCCAATGGAGCAGAAGGTGGAGAGTGGTCCTTCTAGCAATGGAGGATTTAAGGGGAGCCCACCTCCTCCAAAAGGTTTTCCTGTGCTAACTTGTTCTATTTTTGTAACATAGCCAATCTTGACTTCCCCCAAGTTCATCACCACTCACGAGTCACTCGATGATCCTAGCGGTGAACTTTGGGAATAACCATCTCCATATGTTGAGGTATGAAATGGAACTCTAGTGAAGTGCATGTTTAACTCTCTAGATGAAGTTTTGGCCTTGTCAATGGTCTTCACAAAATCGTTGACCATAGCTCCAAAAGAGCCTAGAGGAAAAGACCTTGCAAGGACTTCTTCCTTAGTCCTTGTTGTAGGAGGTTCAAAAGCTCCTCCTCTTACCATACCACCACTACAAGCTCATCCTCCTTCCCCTTATGATGATCTGGAGTGGGAAGCGGATGACCTCTTGGTCAATTATTATACTTATATATATATATATATATATATATATATATATATTTATGAGTAGTTCTTTGGAAATATTAGATCACCCATGTGTCCTTTGTTTTTGTTTATTTCTCCTTTGCTCTTTTCTTCTCTTTGTCTCTTCTTTTCTTGAGTTTTCCTTTTCATGTGTGACAACACCATTTATATAACACTTCAATTTTCAGAAAGTGCATTCGTTGCCAATGAATTTTTTCTTGAGAATCTTCACAAAAAAATTTCAACAAACTGCATTCTCAACTTGAAACCCTAATGGAACGTGTTTTCTTCATCATGGGTTCCCAAAGAAAGAACTTAAGTCCTTTTTCTTCGAGGTGGGAGCAACTTTGACCTTCCTCTCGTGGGGGGCATTTTCTTCCTTTCAAATTCCTTGATGAAGTGAACATCTTTCAAAAGGATTCCTTGATGACAAATCGATTCCAAATAGAAACACCTCTTTTGTACTTTCAAACTATGTGTCCTTTGAGTGGACCGCTTTCTTCACGCTAGGTTCCTGAGGGATCCCTTTGGAGGTTTTCCAATCTATTGATGGCCTGCATGAATGACTGCTTCCGCTTTGCAGGTGTACTTGTGAAGCTGCTTTCCAACTCTCGAGAGTCCCCTTCTTTGGGTTTCCTCCATGTGAGAGATCTTGGGGGATACATCCCTACAGGTATGTAGGCATGTAGGGTACTTATTCTAAGCTTCCTCCATGCAAGAGATCTTGGGGTTTGCTCCCCTATAGGTCTATGGATATGTAGGGTGATTTATTTTTATTTCCTTCATGTGAGAGATCTTGGAGGACACCTTACCTATTGGCCTATGGGTCTATAGAGTGATTTTTCTAGGTTTCCTTCATGTGAGATATCTTGGAGGACACCTTGCCTGAAGGTTTATGGATTTGTAGGGTGATTTTTCTAGGTTTCATTCATGTGAGAGATCTTGGACACCTTCCCTATAGGTTTGTAGGTTTGTGGGGCACTTTTTAAAGGTTTCCTTCATGTGAGAGATCTTATTGGACACCTTCCTTGTAGATTTGTAGGCCTCTAAGGTTCTTTCTCTAGGTTTCCTTCATGTGAGAGATCTTGGAGGACACCTTCCTTACAATTCTAATGGCTTGTGAGGCACTTACCTCTTGAGGCTTCTCTCATGTAAGACATCTTGGGGTCACCTCCTTGCAGGTTTGTGGGCCTGTAAGACACTTTTTTTCTACAACTTCATAGTTTTGCGAGGCTATGGATTCCTTTTCCTACCCTATAGTTTCTACCTCGCTAGATTGTGGCTTGCTTCCTTGATAGTTCAGGTATAAATCTCTTACCCTATTCACTCTTCCATCTACTCATTAGTATTTGTTCTCACTAAAGTGGGGGAAAAATGTATACGAGCAAATTTTCACCCCTTATGAAAATTCCCCTATTGTACATCCTCACCTTAGAAAACCAAATCTGAAGGAAAAATTCTACATCAGCTTGCTGACTTCCTTCTACTTGGTGCTTGTTTGTTGTGTTAGTAGAATAATATTTTTCAGGGATACCCACATGGCGTGTAGACATCTGTGCAATGAGCTTACATCCTTGATGGATTCCTGCTTCTGAAGTTGGAAGAGACGTTACACTTCCTATTAGGAATGGTTTTTAATGTCCCTCTTTGACCAACCGACCTTAGAAAACAATAGATTTTCTCCCTTCTTAAAATTCTTCCATTCTTCATTCAACTCATCTCTTTTTGCAATCTTCAGGAATTCACTTCATCTCTCTTAACAAGCTCTGGCAATTTTAGTCTCATTCTCAACATTTCCAACATTCTTAACACTCCATTACAGCATCAAAACTCTCTCAACTCCAACAAGCAAGTGTGAAACAAGCCATTGCAGCAGGGGCTTTAGGGTTTGCAACACCTACCTTCATCACAGTCAAGGCTATGGTAATTGTTCAATATCTCTTTCTCTGTCATTGGCTAGTGAGATCTTGGTGGAGGTGGTAATTTTTTCACTCCTCTCCTTTACGATTTGGTTGAGTAGCTATATACTATTTTGTAGTGTTATTTGTGTGCTTTCTTTCTTCACTTCTTTATCATACATTTCTCTACCATTTATATTTGGTTGTCCATGGAGGTGGAAACAAAAAAATGGGGGTCTGACAGAGGTAGGCCCCTATATAGCCCCAACAAATTTCCCCTCTTTATTGTGTGTAGGTAGATGTACATTTGGAGCTAGCTGGTGAACACGCACTTTTGTGAGATTGTCTTCATCACCTTAGTTCTATTTTATTTACTTTATCATTTCAATATCTACTTTGCATACTTTCTCATTCTATTTTACTATCTAGATTGTACTAGCTAGGCTATTAGTAGGTCTTTTTGGCAGTTTCTCTATGCTCACTGTTTCCTGGCTATATAGACGCCAACAAACCAAGAGACACTAGTCCATTGCAATGATGTCCCATAACTTTGTTGTTGTCCTCAGACAGAGAGTTTTCTGAGACACAAAACCAAATCCAAAAAGATAGCTTGTCTAACAAAAACTAAAGCTCAGGTCTGAAGGGTGATTGAATTACTTTGTTAGAGTTCTCTTGCATTAGCTAATAATTAATTAATCTTTAATTGATTATTAGTATAATTTATTCTCACACACTTTAGTTAAACTTAGGAATGCTTTATTAGTTGAGCTTATATTAGATCATTATGTCACATCTCATGTGCTATTGACACTTGTCATGATCTGATCCCTTTCTCATTTAGGGATTTTCTCTTATAAAAAATCAACCCTTATTGTAAATAACTCTCAAATATTATTCATGGGAAATATCATGGCTTTCATATCTTCTTGAAAGCTTCTTTTGTAACTTCTCCTTGTTGATGAATATAGAAATTCTTGTTTGTAGATCTCTTGCATGCAACGCGTCTTTATTTGTTGTTTGATCCTGTCGCTCATGGTTTTGTGCTTGTTACACAATTCTAACACGGTATCAGAGTGTGGATCCAACAAACCCATTCTCAATTTATGAGTTTTTTATTTATGAGGTTTTTTTTCAACAAGGGTTGCAAGCTTTAGATCTAAATCCCCTTTTCTTCTTTTTGCAAATTTCGGAGGTGGTCATTTTTTTGAAGCATTTTTGTGTGCAAAGGACCTCATCGTTGGATCCAAAGCTATCGAGAGAGTCAAATTTGGATTGTTTTCACTTGATTTCGATTCCCTTTGTCAGATCTTTGAAGGTTTGAAGAAAGGACTTTTTTTCTAGATCCAAGATCTGCCTAATTTTTCAATGCATTTTAAGCCCAAACAAAAATCACTATTACGTCCAGAGTGGCCAAAAACCTTAAGATCACTAGTCAAATCATTGAAATTGGTGTTAGGAGCTTCTGAGGCAATTTTTTTTTTCTTTAGGGACCTATCTACTACCCTTGTGCAAGTGATCCAAGAAAATAAAAAAAATTAAAGGTTGGCAACTCTTTTTTATAAATTTCTAATTTTTTGAAATTTATTAATATATATATATGTATAAAGTAGAGTTGCAATTTTCTTTTGGGTGGAGATTTTGTGTTTTTATGTGCATTAACTTTGGGTATGAGCTTGCAATCTTGTCCCCTGCGGGCCCCGCCCTTTGTACCTAGCTGACCAACAAGTTCGATAATGGCCGATCGATGGAATTTCCTATATCCCTGCGCAGGTTTTTTTGACCTTTCCTAGAATTTCAAACTTTTCACCGGCGGCATTCATTTCCAACCAACCTGATAAAAATTTTAGGTGGTCTTTTTTCCTTTTTTTTTCTTTTTCCAGAATATTCTTATTTTTCGACATCGGGCTAGTCTTTCTGGTGAATATTTTTCAGGCATGAGCAATTTTTTTGGCGTAAAGAATCTCCAACAAATATACTAGGATATGGAAAGAATATTCCATTAGTTTTTTATGTTTCCAAGGGTTGGTTTATTTTTCCTAGATACAGGGAATATTCCTGGAATATTTTCTAACGTCATGCTGACATCAGCAATATAGACTGTACCTTGGCCTCTTTGACCCCTTCTATGGCCTTCAAGGATATTTTATTTTTTTTCCATAACCTTTGCGTACGATATCATTTTTTAGCAAACAAGATATCGTTAGAAAGTTGATTCTGTCAAATTTCCATTGGTGTGGGTCTCCTCACTTTATTTTACTATTGGTGCATTCTACGGCCTGTGGAAGGTAGAGGTTTTTTTTTTAGTCTTGACCTTGTAACTTTTGACTAGTTTCTCCATTTTTGCAATCTTAGTGGCATTGGAACTGTCCTTTAGAGATCTTTAGTTCCATCCATGCAATTTTTCTATATTTCACTCCAAGTACATTTTTTTTTTCACACTCTAGTGAATTACCTAGACATATTAGCTCTTGGGAACTTCTCATTTGCATAGGATACTTCATTTTTGGCCATTCTTTATGTATTTATAGTATTATGTCCTATTTTGGAATTTTAGACATCCCTTTCATTGCATGTATTTTTCATTTTTAAATGCACTGAGATAAAGTACCTGAGCTTTGTATGTGTAGCATTGGGATCTTGCACATCGCTTTGTGCCTTATTTTACTTGCACTATGATATAAAGTTCCATGGGGGCTGATGTTTTAATTTTTTTTCCTTCATACCTTTCTCATGCGTATGTGACTTTTGTTTTCACATCCTTTCTATCTTCTTGTACTTTCATGATTGCACCTTCACATGTTCTTGGTTCCTCTTCATGCACGACTTACAGGCATTTAGTTTTAGTGTACTTGTCACACCTCTCACTTTTCAACATTATGGAGGGGTTTCTACTGTTGATAATACTTCTTCCTTGGTTTCACGCTGGAGTGAGCTATGTATATAGTTTTTGTTCCTATGTACTAGGCAGATGCAAAGGCTAGTTACCCATGCATTTTGGTGAGATGGAGCACTTACCATATGGACACTCTTGTATTCCTATTTATGGATGGGACCTTCCATTTTCTCATGATTAGTTCTTCAAAATTTTGGTACCTTTGTCATCTATATCTTTGAGTTCCAGGTGTTTTCTTTGGTTTTCCATCGGATTTGAGTATTGTCATTGGGGGCACTCATATAGATTCATGTCTTCTTCCTCTTGATTATCATATGTTTCAACAAAGGTTCTTCTTTCAATAGTTCAACAATCTTTCTTTGATAATGTTTGCATCTTCTTCATGCTTCTAGAGGTTATTAATATAGTCCTCATCATTGTGATCCCTCATTTCAAACACCCTTATAGAGTGAGGTAAGTTAGGGTAGCCTTCCACTCTTGGATCTCCATGACCTAGGGCCTTGACATGGTTGGTCCCCCTCTCTTACAAAAGGTAGATATCATGTACCTTGAGGCTTACTTACTAAATGTTCAACTTACCAATAATGATCTTGTAAGGCATATTGAAAGATCAAAAGTCAAACATGTTGCATGACTTATAAAAGTTTAAATTACATGAATAGTAAATATTGAAAGTTCCTTCATTACACTCCTACTATGTAAATATATAATCCTATTGTGTAAATAACAAGAGGTTCTAATTACATTAATGTTGTCTTCCAAAGTTGTAGGTTTACTCTAGTTATCATAAAACCTACAACCCACACACTAATATAAAAACCTCTACACATAATAGCCCATTTGGATATCCACCCCTCTACTCAAATAGGCTATAATGTATGACATGAAAAATGAAATAGCTATAAAAACACTTGAAAATAAGTAGACTAAAGTGAATGAGATCAATAATGTATTGATTGAAGATATGTTTCTTCCTAATGAGAAGCTGAGGAAGGTGCATGTGCAATATATGGAATGGGAAAATGTTAGTGCAGAAGTAGATAAAATCAAGAGGTTTTGTATTGCACATAAATTTTTCCAAAAAAAGAATTTGAGAGATGATGTTATAAGTATAGTTGACCAAATGAATTAAAAGATTCTTGAGCATAATAATTCCATGGAACAAATAAAAGTGGAAATAGATGATAAGGAAAAAGCAATTTTAGATGTAAGTGTAGAAGAAGAGATTTGGTTGGGTGGAGACATGACACTATTATCTGAAAAGGTAGACATTTTATTGTAAAGAACTTGTTCAAATAATCATAAAGATACTCTCAAATATGAGAAAAAAGAAGTTGCAAAGCAAGATAAAATTATTCAAGATATTCAAAACTCTATCCAATTCAGTTTTTACATGTATAGGGTCTTACAACAGTATGTGGGTTGCAGGTTTCATAACACCCATTTTTTTCCAACATGAAAATATACATAGATATTATAATTGTAATGAAAACATTTATTTCTATAGACAATAAGAATATACTGAAGTTCACCTTCACAATTTATAGAAACTCTTACACTAAAAATCATATTTCAATTTATTCATATGATTGAAAAATAAATGCATAACATAATTGTAAATTAGAAAAAATATTACGGTTTTCTATTTATTTCATGTGGTATGTTCAAAGCTAAGTGGTGGGGGACATGGGGAGGATTTGTAGGTGGAGGATACATAAATTTGTAATGGAATGAATTTTCACCCCTTGAAAATTCCCCATTTACATACCTCCTACCTTAGAAAATTTATATTTGATGATATTATTCCATGTCCTTCATTTGCTTACCATCCGCCTGCTCACTAATTTTGTGTTGGTGGAGGATATTTTATCAGGGATGCTAGTGCAACACATGGACATCTACGCGGCATTTTTTTGTTGTGAAAAGTTTCCTACCTTAGGAATTTGTATAGGTGTTACAACTCTCCACTGGTGATGAGGTGTAACATTTTTGTGCCCTTGACCAACCTCGAATGACTCCTTTTCCTCTAATTTCATCTTCAAATTCCTATCTCATTAGTTCATTCCCTCTCTCTTCAATCTCTCTTGTGTTGGTTATTTTTTATGAACCAAACTTAATCTCATCCCTTACCTATGAATATGCTAGAACTCAATTGCTAGTAAGGGTGAGGATTGGCCAACAACTAAGTGAAGAATTAAAAACCCCACTTCTTCTCTTCGGGCTCTGTGAAACCTAGGAGGTTAATCCTATTTATGCTCATAATATCCCTACTTGATCAAGAGAATTTCCATACACAAATGTATTCCTTAGGAAGCACAAATAAACGAATATCATCAAAGGCTTGGAAGACCTCTTATGATTTTTTTTTTATTGTAGGGAATACAATACTATTGAAGGTTTGTATGATGTAATATAAAAATATTTTATGAATTTATTCCTATTCCAAATCTCTAGCTAGGTTCATCACTAGCTCAGTCAATCACAAGATAAGCTAATGAAAAGATCGGTGCCTAGTCTAAGGGAACAATGGAGTCATACTTTGCAATCAATCAATAATACAACCACAATTCAAAATCAGTAATTAGGGGACTATTGGCATGCTACCTTTTGGAATCCAATTCACTGCATTTTAAAACACTGCTTCCTTACCAAATCCTATCTCCTTTTCCCACAAACCAATGACCTTATTTCAGAATTAAATCAATTCATTGAATTGAAGCATAAAAAAAATCATTCATTCAATGCAAATGATAGAAAACAAATGAAATTATAACTTACAATTTCATTCATAATTTGCAAGGAAATACACAGGAGATCACATATTTTAGAACTAGTATTTTCTTTCATTACTAATATTACTTTGTAAAACCATTTTAAGATAAACATACATTATGACTTATACCCTAGACTCACTTCTGATATATTCATCAACTCATCTATTTACATTCTAATGCTCTCTAAGCATAGCCTTTACCTAGACCTTTCTTAGATTCAAAATTTTCTGAACTCTCTTCTCGCAGGCATGAAATACCCTTTATAAATAGGGGAGCAACAAGCATTTGGCTAAGTTACAATCACATTTTGAAACCTAATGTCAAGCAATTTCAAGAAAATGCCCAGGTGGTTTTATGTAATCATTTGAAATTAGGGAAAGGAAAAAGACAAAACTCATGCATAGGGTACCATTAGTTGTTTCCACAACTTCCACATCAAACAAAAGATTATGTATCATACTAGCCAAAGGACTTCCACATCATCATGAAAGAGTAAAAGACCAATGTTAGAAACCAAGATCAGACATGCAAACCAGAAAAACCTTCCACAGAAGATAAAATCAGAAAAAAGAAAGAGCTTTGCATGAAGATGTGCAAATAATATTATTCAGGAATTCAATAATTACAAGAGATGAGGCTTGCTTAAAAAGGAAAGCATGCACAACCCTAATCTTATCTTGAGAAAAAAGATAGCTCAACTAGATAAGGATGAGAACTATAACCTAGGAATTAAAAAATTACAGAAGTAAACTTATGCAAGTGTAATTAAATAATTAATTACATCAACACCCCCCCATAAGTGCAACTTAGGGAGAAGTAGATTATTATGCAAATGATGCAACGATGCAAAGATGCAAAGATGCAAAGTATGGGTCCCGAAAACAAAGGCCTCATTAGGTACCCATGTACAAATGCAAGAATGAGAAAGAGGAGAAAACCCGGTGGGACAAACCCCCCTACAATGAGATGACCTACTGCAAAGAAGCACTGGAAGAACACTATGGAGTAACAATGGAACTTGAATCCGACAAGCAAGGAAAAATACTTCTTTTACAAGAAACCAAATGAGAGTCACTTAAGGACTCAAGAAGATCATAATAATACAATAGTAGACTCGATGACATGGAACATTGGAAAACTCACAAATTGGAACAACCCTAGAATCTATGAAGCAGCACTAGATGAAAAAAGATTCCCCCCATAAGAGGGAATGATATGATGACAAAATTTGGAAGCTATGTGTATCTCAATGTCAATGCCAAATTGTGACTAAAATTGATCCATAGGAGCAAGTACCATGAAGATTATGGAACATTAACCATAAATTTAATGGCCCACAAACTAAAATGGATCTGAACCAATGCGGATCAATAACCATAGGCTCCCAATCTAAAGTGTGAACTGATGTCAATCTAATATGTGTCAAGTTATGATCAAGTTGCAGCCAAAAGAAACTAAGCGACTAGATACAACCCATGCGAGTTGTCATAAATAACAAGATGAGATGCAAGAAACCCCCCCTTAATGGAACTTTATATTAGTTCATTTATTACAATTCCCAACAATTGCAAAAGGACAAAATGCAAAAACATGCATAAACTAAGAGATTGAAATTGATGCCAGGTTTGTGTAGAGGACATAAACAATTTTTTGATGCCGTGAGAATGGCGAAGAAAGGATCATTGAGTCAAAAGATATGTCCTCCAAAGAGAAATATGAACATCTAACATAAACAGGAAAAAAATCCCACCAAATAGAAAAATATCTAGAAATGAACTGCTCCATCAGAAAATTGGGATTACTAGCTTTTCAGTGATATCTTGTTTCAAAAATTTCCCCTCTGGGATCAAAAGTTATGGAAAAATGATAAAAAGGCATGT
>VDFB02376571.1:0-18202 GCA_007258455.2 Sequoia sempervirens
TTTCCAGACATAAAAATCTTAGATTTATATCCAGAAAAGGGCATAAAAGGAAAAGTAATGCATTCTGTTAGGCAGTCAGAAATAAATCTTAGAGTTTCTGGAGTTGGAATATGTCCAGTGTATTTACCATTCCTGTTATCAGATGATATTAAGAGATGGAAGGAAAAAGGATATTTTCATGTCCACTTCTCATTAGTAGATATAATCCTTCATCCGCATTTTAACTTTGATATAGGAGCAGAATATTTTGCTACTCTTATTGATACTCGGTGTACTATTTGGGATCAAGCTGTAATAGCCCAATTTAGAGGTAGATTAGTAAAATCTACTGATGAAGAAAATGGTGGTGATGCTTTAATGTCAGTCCGTCCAAACTTTACCATCAATTTAAGTGATAAATATGTATAGTCTGCTTTCTGTCTTTTGTTACAAGTTAAAGGTATAGTCTTGCAACCTGAGTCAGTTTATGCGACTGTTGGTGGTCGTTGTGTATATAGGTTATTAAATACTATTTTCCCCCCTTCTAAATTCGCAGCAGGTGTCAGTTATACAGAAGCCAATGCTAATGTAGACAGCCATGGAAGGCATATAGATGCAACTGGATTTGATATAGGATTTCCTATAATTGAACAACAAATTCATAAATCTCAACCATCTTTCCAAAGTCTTCCATTACCCTCTACTCGGTTATTTTCTGAAAGGCCCAGAATCCAGAGTAGAAGATTAGCAAGCATTGACCTTCAGAGTCTCCCTGACCAACAACCATTGTTTGTTCAACCGGAGATTGCATCAACTTCCTATTCTGCACCTCGCTTGTCAAAATCTTTTTCTATGTCGAAAAATTTCCCAACAACTTCAAATAAGCCATTCCTTGATTTTAATCCTGAAGAAAACATTGAATCCTCTCAGTTCCCCAGATATAAAGAAATACCCTCTTCTCTAGACAATCCTGAACTAATAGATAGATTGGCCAGACAAGTAAGCCAAAGATTAGCTTTAACCTCCAAATCAGATAACCAGTCTGATAAAAAAGGGAAAGGGATAAAACTCACAAAGATGAGTGAGAAAGGATGCATGTTAAGAGAAAAACCTCTTAAGCAAAAGCTTCCTAGAGCAGGAACTGAATGGAGACATAAATACAAGATGGAAATCAACCATCAGGAACAGGAAATAATAAGTCTAGAACCAGGAAGATGGCCTCCCTCAGAAGGATTTATACAGATAAATCCTGATAAAAATTCTTGGGAAAGATATGAATCAAAGATTCATACAGAATTGGGAAGGAAGCAAAAGAATTCAGAAGCTCAAAGGAATTGGATTTCTCAATGGTTAGCTTCTGCACAAGATAATATAGACGACATAGCAATTGATGTCAGACAATCTGTAGATACGTCTGTAGATACTGTAAATAAGATTGATATTATTTCTGAGGACCAGCAAAAAAATTTCTCTGTGATTAAAAATGTTGAACATTTTTGTGGATCTTTATCAAATGAGATTGCCAGTGTAAGTTATGATGTTACTCAAACACATGCAAGTGTTAAGAAAGTTATCTCTGTTCAAGAACATCAAGATAACTATCTAACCCATATATATGGAAATCAGCAAAATAATGAAACTTCTAGAAAAGATGATGCTGATGAAAAAAATATTCTTTTATCCAATATTTCTAAAAAATTGGAAAAGGTCAGATTATATACAAAAAAGATTAGAGTAACACAAACTGGTAAAAATAGTAGTTCCAGTGAAGAATCAGAACCTAAAAAGGTTCCGGAACCTCCACAAAAGCAAAAAGTTCTTGTCCAGAGAAAGAAATCCTCTACTGAAGCCTCAACTTCTTCGACTTCTTCTAAGAAAATGTCGTTACATATATTTTTGCCACCTAAGGAGCATACTTCAGTAGGCAAAGAAAAATGTATTCCAGTACAAGAAAATACACAGAAAGAACCTCTAAAAGATTGGTTAGAAGAAATTGGGATTGAACCTGATTTAGAAGAACCCGTTTATATGGATGAACCAGTCTTTGCAAATAAAGATTCAGACTTATCTCTTTCTGATACTGGTGTTACATTTATTGACAATACTGACCATTCATCCTCTGTAAATACTGATGATGAGGATCCTTTAGATCTTTTAGATCTGTCCACCTATCAGCAAGTCAATGAGCAAGAACCATGGGAATCATTTCATAAGCTCTCCATGGACATAGAAATGCAAGAAGCAGTGACTGAAAATTTGAGACCAGAACAGATGCTTCCTTATGCATCTAGTGGTTATATTTTAAACATTGATAAATTGGTCAATCCTTATGAAGCTCTTTGCACCTGGACAGACACATTAGAAAATCTCTTTGAAAGAGGAGGTACATGGACAGAACCAGGGAAAGTTCTGTATGCAGTTAGGCTAATGACTGGAAAATTACGCAACTGGTGGAATAATCTTCCAGATGTCGGACCCATGCCTAAAGTCATTCCCACACAACCTACAGATCCTGTTTTGGTTGATCTTAAAAATCTAGGGAAAGATGATATTTTTCAAGCAGGTTTTGATGAATTTAAATGGTTATTAACAGAATTATTCTGTGATGATATCTCAAACCAAGTAGTTGAAGCAAACAAGATATTACAGTCTATGAAGTTGAAAAATTTGGCAAAATTTGATGCTTATAACTGTATGTTTGAATCATACATGGTAGCTGCTAATAAGATGCATGATCTTACTACAAAGCAGTATTATCTAAATTCATTACCATGTGGATTAGGAGCTTGGGCACAAGATTATATCATTAGAAAGGAAAATCAACACCTAGATGATGTTAGCTTCCCTACACTAAGAAGATTGATCAGATACAAGTTAGAAAAACAGTGTCTCTTAGGAGCATTGCAGTTGAATAAAGAGGAGTATAATTACACTTGTAATCTAAAGGAATTCTGTAATCTTCCTCCAATCAACCAATTGAAAGATTTTCAACAGTTGAAAGAATTCTGAAAGAAAGGTTGTGGACAGAACTGCAGATGCCGTAAATGTTCTCAAAAGAAAAGACACTACCATGATGGAGAATTCACTTTCAAAAGAAGTAAACATGGTAGATATGGCAAGAAAAGGAATTATAGAGCAATTCCTTATCAAAAAAGGAATACTCATAACCCTCCTTGGTTATTAAAAAGAAGAAATAATTCTTCAAATAAAAGAGTCAAATGTTTCATTTGCAATGGACCCCATTATGCAACTAATTGTCCCAAGAAATTAAACCCTGGAACAAAGATATATGCTTGTTTTGAAAAAGAAAATCCAGAGTGGGATATTATACCATATACTGATCAGCTAACAGATTTAACAAATTTATTTGAATTAGTGGAATCTGTCCCAGATTCTAGTTTTATGTTGAGATCTAGAGATAGAAGAAAAATGAAGAATCTATCTCCCCAAATCAGCAGTGATTCAGAACCAAGTTCAGAATCTGATCCAGATGAAGAATTTTTAGTTACATTACTAAAAACCACTATTGCTGATCTCAACACAAAGATCCAGATTGAAAAATCTAAGGATCCCTATAAATTAGCTGGCACAAGAGATGAGAGAAGAAAAGCAGTACATCAGCATTTAGCAAAAATGAAAGCATTAGAACAAGACAAAACTGATGCTGAAAAACAACTCAAGATGGAACAAAAACCTTCTTCTCATCACTCTAAAAATGTTGACCATGGATATAAAATACCACCATGGCAAAGAAAAGAAAGTTCTTCTTCTCATAAGCATTCTTCTGCAGATTCAGATATTATTACAATTTTTCAGAAATTTGATCTTTTACTCAATGATGTTAGTGACCTTAAAAGATTACTAAAAGATCAACAGAAGGCAATCAGAAATATTTCTGCAGAGGTGGGAGAAATCAAAGATATTCTCTTCAGAGCAGACCAATCAGAAGAACAAAATAGCAGCGGTAATGAAGTCAGTCATCTTTCTGATAAAAGAGAAAAACATTGCTCTCTATTGCTTGCAAATAATGGAAATTATATTAGAATAAATTTGTGTTTTCAAGGATACAAAAAGATTCCATTAGATGCTTTTCTGGACACAGGATCATCAAGATCATTAGCTAAGACTAATGCAATTTCAGCCTCCTTCTGGAAAGAAAAAACTGATCTTCCGCAAAGCTATGCAATAAATGGACAAAGGATTCAAATGGGCAGGTATGCGCAAGATGTGCATATAGAAATTATGGGAAAAACATTCATCACAGATTTTATTGAATACAATGATCTAGAAGATGATGTTTTACTAGGATTCTTATTCTTCACTAAATATGAGCCTCTCCAGTTCTGGAAGCATAAGATCTCTTTAAGACATGAAGACGGTCAAATTGAGATTCCTACATTGAAAATAGTTAATCATAAATTTGACCAGGTAAAGAAAAGAAAGAGACAAGAATCCAGTAATGAAAGCAAAGAGAAAGAGACAACAAATCCTTTTGAGAAAATAACTAAGTTATTTGAAGAAGATTGTTGTAGTCTCAATCCTCTACAATTCTGGTCACAAGAGCATGAAGAATGTGAGATCCAGATAAGACCTGAATGTAAATAAGTTATCCCATATGAACCAGCTTATTCACTCAGCCCATCAGAGACAAAAGAAATAGATGAACAATTGCAGGAACTTCTTCAAGGAAATTTCATTAGAGAAAGCAAGAGTTCATTTTCTTGTCCAGCATTCTTGGTAAACAAGAGAGCAGAGCAATTAAGAGGGAAAAAGAGACTGTGTATTAATTACAGACCATTAAATGAAATAATTCTTCCATTTAATTATCCATTTCCTTTTAGTTCAGAACTAATCCGAAGAGCTGCAAATAAAAAGGTATTTTCAAAATTTGATTGCAAATCAGGATTTTGGCAGGTCAAAGTAAAAGAATCTGATAGATATAAAACAACATTTTTTGTCCCTCAAGGATTATATGAATGGAATGTCATGCCTTTTGGTCTTAGCACTGCACCAGCATATTTTCAACACAGAATGGATCAGGCACTCAGACATTTAAAAGATTTTTGTGCTGTTTACATAGATGATATATTGTTATTTTCAAATTCCATACAGGACCACTTGCAGCATCTAGATGCATTATACCAAGCCATTAAGAAATATGGAATTTGTTTAACTGCAAAGAAAATGGTAATTGGTACTTCAGAAATTGATTTTCTAGGATTGCATCTTCAGGATGGAAAGGTAATGTTACAACCTCATATTCTTGTCAGAATTCAAAATTTTCCAGATATTTTGACTGACAAAAAACATATTCAAAGATTTTTAGGATGTCTCAATTATCTTTCACCATTCTACAAGGGATTAGCTGAAGACAGGAGAATGATCCAGTATCATCTCAAGGATAACACAGAACAATGGTCTGATAATGCCTCAGAAGCAATTCAACGGATTAAAAGCAAATGTCAAAATTTGCTTGCACTTCAAAATCCAATTGAAAATCTTCCATTATATTTATATACTGATGCTTCTGATAAAACTTGGTCAGCTGTTTTGATTCAGGAAGAAGAACCAGGTATTAAACATGTATGTGGATATAGGTCTGGTACATTCACAAATACACAATCACGATACCACATAAATGAGAAATAAATTTTAGCAGTAAAAAATGGCATAAAGAAATTCAAGATTTTCTTAAAACTAGTGCATTTTACTGTTCGCACTGATAGCCAAGCCATGAGAAATCTGCTCAGCAAAAAACCTGATGAAGATATTGCTCAAGGTAGAATCGCTAGATGGTATTTTGAGTTCCAAGGTTATGATTTTTCCATTGAATGGATAAAAGGTGAACTCAACCCTCTTGCAGATTCACTTACAAGAGAAATGGCATGTTCTATTTATACTGACCTTGAATTCAAAGGATGTGAATACTACAGATCAGATGGAGCAGCCATGTACCTTGCAGATTTCGGCCAGGGGAATATTCAAATCCTCCCTTCACTTCCTAAAGACATTATTATTGTCTTATTAGAAACTTATTTTCTAAACAAGTGGTTGACATATCTCAGAAGGCACATTGAATATCAATTTCACCATGTTATTTTAGATCCTGATGAGGAAGATGATTTCAAAAAAGAAATTGGGATGCAATTTGCTCCAATCAGCTATTGGTGTGGAAGACAGATGATTCATGTCCGAATCAAAGGATTATTCAGTATGAATTGGTCTAAAAGGAGTAAAATGAATTTGTTAAAACTTGTAAAATTTGGATTCATTACTCGCATTTCTTTACACCAAGATAATTTTGAAGATTATGCTGATTTGGTTGGTGGCAGATTTAATCAAGATATGGAAGAATTATTTGAACTTCTACATCCTGGTTTTACTCATACAATCTGTGATGGTCTTACAGATTATTTACAAACTTATACTCCTTTTATAGCAAAAGACTGATTCCATCGGAGCGGAACTTTAACCTTCTCTTCATAATATTTTGAAATCTACCAATAGAAGAGTGACAACAAAAAGCATCTTATCCGTAGCACCGCCATAAGGGTAAATGCATGAACGAGGATAAGAACCAACCGACAAGAATCCCTGTAGCCATTATAAAAGGCGTGAACAAGGAATTCAACAACCGTGATTAGGACCCGTGTCACGTACACGGTGACTTTACACCCAAAAGTCATTATGGGTTTTGCTTTTTTGTGAAATAGGTAGCATCCTATCTGTCACATCTTAACGTGGGTGACATCACGGCATAGACAAGCCCATATGCTAGCTGCCAAAAGGGGTTGGATCTAAAAGATCATCTGGTAGCTCTGAACAAGCTTTTTCCCAATCTTCCTGAGTGGCATTGAAGGCGTGGTCTATCTGCACCATGTAATCATTTGAGTAAGCAATATCCTTTTCAATTCTAGCTGCAAGCAAGGCTGGTCGGAGAGTGATTTCACAATTTTGAATCCGGACTTCAGCTTTCCAATTATGCTCTAAAGGATAATATTCGATCCTGGGAAACCAATAACCATTATGAGGATAAGTTTGTAAATAATCTGTAAGACCATCACAGATTGTATGAGTAAAACCAGGATGTAGAATTTCAAAGAATTCTTCCATATCTTGATTAAATCTGCCACCAACCAAATCAGCATAATCTTCAAAATTATCTTGGTGTAAAGAAATGCGAGTAATGAATCCAAATTATGTTTCTTGAGATACATTCTAATTTAAGGTTGGTATTTTATTATTGTATTCATTTTTCTTGATATTAATATATATTATTTTATTATAAAATTATTAATAATTTTAATTGCAATATCTATATTTATGTGAAAGATTAATATCTTCTAAATTTATATGCCTATATGAAATGTATAATTCCTCCCCGTTACATATTTTTCTATCACTTTTATACCTTTATATTGGGGACCACATTGTTTCACCTCCTTAATAGTGCACTCTTACATTACCTTACCTTCCTTGTACATTGGGGCACCTTGCCTTTCCCCAATACATTCCACTTTGCTATCCACTATGGATCTATATCACCTTACCTACATAATTTTATGTTTGTAGATGCCATTTTAATAGAATAAACCACTATAGTGACATACATCATTACATATGTGTTAATATGTTCTCACATACTTATTTTCACAATCATTCGATGTTATATTCTTTGGTCATTTCCTTAGCATGATTATGATTTCTACATGTATGCAAAAACAAGACATAAATATTAGTTTATAAAAATCTAGAATTGTCATAAATTTCTTAGGAGATTCATAGGTTTATTGGGATTGTATGTTACATTAAGATAGTTATAACTTCATTAGGATAGTCATATGCTATTTAGGACAATCATATGCTTGTTAGGACTATCATAGTTTCATTATTATTTTCATAACCTTTTAAAGATAGGTTTTAACTTCATTAGGACTTTCATAACTATCTTAGGATAGTGATAGCTTCAATGGGACTATTGTAACTTCATTAGGTTAGTCTTAATGAATGTATGATAGTAATAGGATCATTACGAATGATAACAATATTACTCAAATGATGAAATAAAATGTGTTCTATTTTTTAATATGACCGTAGAGTGAGGAAGAAGATTAGTTAAGAAAAATCGGTTGTTATTGTTACTTAGATAGAACATATCTTTTGCAAATACCATATAAAATTTAAGAAGGTGGTATCTTAAAGAGTTAGCTCATTATTATATCCAATTGGTATGCACTAGATGTTGCTTAGGATGTAAAGAGTTATTTGATAGCTCATACAATTGTATTAAAGATGAAAATGGTTGCTTGGAATCATTAAAAGGTGAATTTACTAATTACAAGTCACAAAGTGAACTCAATCATGTTGGAAATTTAGATATTCCTACTCTCAAACCATCAAATTCATGTAAAAATAGCATTTATGGGGTATGGAAAATGTTAATAACAAAGCTAAATGCAATATCTTGGTGCAGGTTTTGGAGTAGATTCCTATGAATGATACTTGTCAACCTAGAAGAGAAAAAGAGTTGGGGAACAACACAAGTTATTTTCTTCATCACATGCTATCTTGCTAGAGAATTTGGATAAATATATGTGTTTTTGATCTAAATTACTATTTGTAAATCCCTAAGGTTTGATAACATTCCATGTGCCTCAGTGTCAAACTCGGAGAAATATCAAAAACTTATATTCAATTTAGGCAATTAAGGACCACTGGTTGAGGTAGGTAAGACATCCTTCACTTTTGGATTTGCAAGATAAAGTTGGTTTCCCTAAGATACTAACAAGAACCACTAAATAATACCTTACTACAAACTATACAAATACATAGTGTATTCCAATACTGGTGTCACAATATACCCATGTGCTAGTTTAGATAGGTAAGGTTGGGAATCTTAATAAAAAATACCACACAACTTAACATAAAACTTTTAAAGGTTCTTTAATTTGATTTTTTTGGAGGGTGTTCAAGATGGTAGGAAAGAAGAAAAACTATAGATTGATGCATATATCAATTTGGGCCATGGAGTCTCTAGATTTTACAATATGTAATAACTAAAACAAGGAAATAAATTGATCAAGTTACTACAAAATAGTATGCATTTTTGACTACACAAGTAATCTAGGCTCTACACATGCAATTAGGAAGAACAATAGATGCTTGAAAAATATAAACAAATTCTACTTATTAATCCTCAAACATATAGATACATTTTCTTTATTATATTGAAAAGATACTATGTGCAAAAGTATCACAAACTTCTCATTGAAAACTAATCAATGATACATTAGAGAATGCATAATACACACGAGGAGATAGTTTTCTTGTGGTTGATTGGTCCTATAATCATTCACTCTTCAATTTTACAAATTATATTACAAGCATATGATGCAATCAAGATCATTTTTGTGGTTGATTGGTCCTATAATCATTCACTCTTCAATTTTACAAATTATATTACAAGCATATGATGCAATCAAGATCATTATAGTACAAAATATCTATACACAAAACTAAATATTTGAAACATAAAGTTTCCTATGTATAGCTTTCTCTACTAGTTCTAAAAACTTTTCTCTCTAGAACAATGTTTGAACAAAATTTTCGGTCCTTAGGAAAATAAAAAACTTTTCTTTATAGTTTAAGAATAACTTAGATGATTTCAAACCTAAATCTAATCTAATTAGGGTTTACAATAGGGAATAATCTTGATCGAATTTCATAAAATATCCAACTTATGCTTTAAAATCTTGAACAAATAACCCTTCCATAATGACTCTAACACCATGAACATACCTATTCATTTACGACTCAATGAATGTAGAGTAGAAACTCTAGAAACACCTATAGAAAATTCTAGGCCATCATGGCCCCAATGAAGAATTGACACCTCTAGCATGCAAGGAAGTAATGGCGTCACCTTGAACATTAATGCATCATAGAGAAAAGGACACAAAATCAATTTGTAACTAATCACATTTTATTTAGTTGTTGAGAATATTGCAATGCTATTACTTTTGACTTTCTTGTGAACATGACACTGCTAGTTGTTACTTGGTTTAAATTTGGGCCATAGATCAACCTTGGAAGGCCAAGATCAATAATCACATACCACCCTTAAAACTTTAAAATACAACTATTGATATAAATAGGGTGGATGGTCGATGCTTGAACCAACATAAGAAGACACGACATGAAGAAGATTATAAGCTAGATACTTTTTTATCAAAGACATTAATTTATCAATTTTGGTTGATCTAGTCAACCCTCAGACACTCTCCCATACAACATATAGTCCTTTGATAATGGCACACACTAATTATAATACTCTACACACTGCATCACTCTATTATTTACATTGAAGCCCTAATAACATAGAATTTTGAGAACAAAAATTTCTTATGATGGATCATAAAAATCCATATGTATGATTTACGCTCATAATGACATTCATGTATCAACCCAGAATATAGAAAAAAAATTCACAAGTCAGCCACACAAAAGCTTCCTAACCAAACTTTCCTAAATTTGTGATAGGTCAAGTCCAATATCCCACACAACAATCAAAAATCTACAACATGCTATATAGTTCCCAATGTAGATATATCTAATCTTAATGGTCATATAATTATCATATCTAAAGAGAACATGCCAAAAAATTCTAGAACATTTGATCTAGAACATCAACCTAGTCAATTAACTTGTATAGTGACCCCTTATTCACTTCAAATATTATACCAAATGAACACCAATTATGGAAATTATGGAATAAGATATACCACACAAACACATACTCCCCTCCCAAACCACAAGGCATAAATCCTATACAAGAAGAAATATGGAGAAAAACATATTACCAAAAAATCACTTTTTTTGGGTAACATACATTAAACATTTCAGATCATACCTACAAATCTCTTGAATTGACAAGATTGGATGGAGCAAGATAGTACTAGAAACATCCCTTAACCAATTTCATCATCATATCTAGTCACAAATTTATTTGAAACTTAGAATTTTGTGTTATGGAATGATAGTGTTATGCATTTTATAATCTTCTTGATGTCCTTGCATCAATTATTGAATCAAAAAATATATATAACACCCTTATGATACTAGATGAAAAAAATATCCCCCATTTTCTATCGATGTCAAAGGATAACTACTTATTACTCAACCTAGTTCTGAAATACTCTACAAAATCACCAAGATAACCTATGGAAGGGAGTCAACGTTCCCTGTTTATTGAAGATATCCTCAATTGATATGTCCCAATCTTCTATGTCAAATTCTCATCATTTCTAGTCCTATAAAACATGATTGGTGTGAAGATTATCACAAACCCTAAAAATGGCACTGAAAACCATAGTCTGTTCCAAAATCTTCAACAATTAGTTATGATACTTTGTTTGTACAATTTGTTAAACAAAGACTAAGGAAATTAATCATGTACCCTTGAAAATATGGTAAATTCATATCACCTCCACCACCAATGGGTAGCCATTCACTAAGTTTGAATATAGGTTTTCAATCTTAGGATTGATGATTGTTTCAAAACTTTGACATTTCCTTTTTGAAATGACATCCCCTTTTGTCATTATGTAGACATGTGTTGCCATTTTGGAGACTCATGGGAGCAAGATACAACAAAATTAGAGCCCCACTTATGGTAGAAATCTTCATGAAACAACGCGGTGATGACACTTGGTAGAATTTCAAGGTTTTTGGGAAAGAAACAAGATGGCCTGCCATTTCCCATGAAGGTTTTAGCTTGAGCAATGAGAATTAACATTTTCTTTAATTTACATGTCTACATTTCGCTAACTCATGGGGGTGAATCTGTTTGAAGGAAAAGATTTTATGAAGCAAAGATCTTTTGGATACATAATGACCTTTGATGCACATGCCTTAAATACAACTTAAGGAAAATAGGGAATGAGGGGCTAGTAATGAATGATTGAAAGGTGCTTAACAAAACATTAAAAACAAACATCAGCCCCTAACATATTTATTGAGTAAGATGTTTGTCATGAATTTTGGGACTCGTGAAGGGAGAAAAAGACAAAACAAGAGCCTCCCCAAACTAAAGATGGTACATGATATGTCGATGCATGTCCCATGGGACCTAAGGGACTCAAAATGGTAGAGAAATATATTTAAATATTTAGGGAAAAGAGATTGTTTGGTTTCCTAATGCAAAGGGTTGGTT
This sequence comes from Sequoia sempervirens, assembly GCA_007258455.2. Classification (NCBI taxonomy): domain Eukaryota; kingdom Viridiplantae; phylum Streptophyta; class Pinopsida; order Cupressales; family Cupressaceae; genus Sequoia; species Sequoia sempervirens. The sequence continues at coordinate 12,191 of VDFB02376571.1, forward strand.
AACACATGCAAATGACACCCTAAAGTTGTAATGTGAGTAATAGGTGAACTTCATAATTGATCAATAGGGGAAATAAGAAAAGTGTGAGGTTTCATTCTTTCACTGGAGTTTTTAATAGAAGATAGGGTTTATAGATCCCTAATACATGATTTTCATACCTCTCCCTACACAATTAATTGTTTTCAAAATTTCAAAAGGTCAAAAATGCCACAAGAGTGTAAAATTTTGCAATTGGTAACAATGGATCTAGTTGGAGACATGTTCCCCTTGTCGGCACAATGAGAATTCAAATCTTTGGGTAGCAAACCAAAAAGAGGAACAACAAAAAATAACATATGATACAAAGGATCAGAGAACCTCAAACTTAGGGGAAGTAGTGCTTGAGATGTTGACCATGAAATGGCAACTTTATGAAAATTCTATCCAAGCCTCTAAGGTAGAATGTTCCTTTACCACATTCTTCAATAATTTAATAGGGTCCAACCCACAAAGCATCAAATTTCCCATGCTTTCCTTTTTCTTCTAGCTAGGTATTCCACATGATAAAAAGATCCCCCACCCGAAACTCTCTTTTGAAAACCCTCTTATTGAAGAGTTACTTCACCTTTTGTTGTTTCAATATTTTTTTTCATTTGTACACCTCTTGGTTTCTTCTTGTTCAATCAACTCATGAATTATTTTGGAGATAGCACTCTCTTCTTCTCCCTCAATATTTTGCAATAAATAATATACTAGTAACTCAAGGCTAATAAAAAACTTGGCCTCAAAACCATACAATAACTCAAATGGACTCATTCTAATAGCCTTCTTATATGTTACCCTACCTTCCCATACAAAAAAATTCAACTTATCATCCCATATTTTATTATTTACATCTAAATATTTTTTGATAATATTCATGATGGACTTCTTTCTTGATTCAACTTGCCCATTTCCCTATGGATGATAAGGTGATGAATGGGTTAAATAGATCGCATATTGTGAGAACATATTGATAAAATCTATGGATCTAAAACACATTGCATCATCAAAAACAACTCTTTATGGTACCCCACACTTGGTGATTACATTTTTTAGTAGAAAATAAATCACTATCTTTGAGGTATAATTTGATGTAAGAATTGCTTCCACCAACTTAGTAAAGTAATTAGTGGAAACCAATATCCACTTGTATCCACTGCTTTATTTTTCTCCAATTTCCCCTATGAAGTCAACCCCCAACTACTAGAATGGAGCCTACACTGAAATGATTGTGAGGGGAAGTGCACTTGAAAACTTCATCTTTCCAAAAAATATTTGGCAACAATCACATCATTTTATAAAATTGGACACATCCCTGAATAATGTTGGCCACTAATAACCCATCCTCATAACCTTATGAGTGGTGCTATTTAACATGTAATGTCCACCACATAATCCATGGCAACATTCCTCAATAACCTTTATTGATTTCTGCTCATTTAAAAATATTAAAAGCACACCATCAAGGTTTCTTCTCATCAACTATCCTTGGAGCAATACATACCCTAGGCCTCAAGCTTCAAAGTTCTCTTTTTCTTAACATTCAATTCAAGAGTAAAATTCATGTTTTCCAAATAAAAAATAATATCTTTATACCAAGGGTAATCCTTTAGTGTACATGGAATAAAGAGGGGATCAAAGTTAACCTAGTGGACTTTAGTAGCATCAAAATTTTCTCCAAACATTAATTTTACTAGGACTTGACCCTTAACCAATTTAGTTGTTTGTATCTCCATGTCATATTCCTAGATATTGTTGATCTATCTACACCTTTTTCCTAATGCTTCCTACTAGAAAAAGATCTCTTACAACCTTATATGGTACAAAAGCAACAATTTTAGCCCATATAATGTAGGGTCTATGGTTTTTCATTACTTTGATAAGGGAATATGCATGATTCTCCATCACATAATAGTTTAATTATGCATCTCTCGATGATTTTATAAAGAAATATATGGGCTACTAATAACAATATTTACTTTTCTACAACAAAAATGTATTAAATATATAAAATAATACAAAGGAAAGCAATTAAAAGGGATTAGAATAATTTAGAATTTCTAGCATTAGAGCCTTCTTGATTAAATTTTTTATATCAAATAAATGAATCACTTGATTCCTTATCCCAACTAGAAGATTGACCCTTCTTAAAAACATTAGATATCCAAACTTTATTTTATTAGCAAGGTTGGAAATAAACCTCTAATTTTTTTTTATCTAGACAAAGAAAGATTGAAATTCTTTGATTGTTTTAGGCTGAGCGATAAGGTCAATAGCTTTGACTCTCTCTAGATCAATTCTTACCCCTTATTTATACACAATTTTACCCTCTTCCACATTGGAAACACACTTCTTAGGATTCAAATATATCTCATACTCTAGGAGTATTTGGAAAACCAACTCCAAGTGTTTGCAATGATCATTTTGATCCTTGGAGTAAGCAGTCAAGTCATCTAGGTAAACAACCATCAAATCATTTATTAGGCCCAAAAAGGCTAGATTTGTAGCTCTTTGAAATATGGCCCCTATATTTTGAAGTCTAAATAGAAATGCAAACATATACAAAGGTTCCACATGGTGTAGTGAAAGTTTTCTTATACTAACCAAACTCATTTACCATGAATTGATTGTAACCTGAGAAGCCATCCATCACATACATTAGCTCTAATACCATCACTCATTGCAAAAACTGGTCCATGCTAGGCAATGTATAATTATCCTTGAGGGACTTGATATTTAAATTTCTAAATTCCAAACATAGTATGATGTGCCCATTCTTTCTTCTATTTGGAACAAGATTAGACACCCATTCAAAATATTTGATTGGATTAATAATACTCTCTTCTTTTAGCTTCATTAGCTCCTTTTGAATTTAAGGAGTAAGAGTAGGAGTGATAGGACACTACTTTTGTTTGAATTTTTTTTCACCAAGCTCCAATAGAATGGTATGCTGGAACAAATCTTCCCTATAATCCTTTAATAAATCATAAGACCATGCAAAGAATTTATTATATTCTCTTGACAATGCAATCAACATCTAATTTTTTGTAGGTCTTATTTTTTACCAAAATAAACCATTTTGGGATCTGATTATGTTACTAAGTTTACACCTTTAATATCTTCTTCTTTGACAGGCTTACTTTTGATCTTGTAACAATAAACATTGTCAAACAATCTATCCAATGCAACAAGACCTTTAGGAATTGTATTTATTTTGAGTTCGATGATTTCATTCCAAAAGAGCGTCTCCTTTCCTTCTTCATCTTTCTCTACCATGGATTTCCAATCAATTTTTTGGTTTTGAAAATGATCAATATATCTCAAAAAATCATAAAGTTGTTGATCATCACTAAAAACCTAATAATTATATATATTATCTCAAATACTAGGCCTAGTGAGAATCTCAACCTCATATTTATAATGATGGAGAATAGAATAAAAATAAAATCTAGAAGTTTTTTCAGCAAGAGCATCAATAACCACATTATTTTTTCTTTCCACCTAGGTGATTTCAAAAGCATAAAAGGCCTCAATAGTATCCCAAATAATATTCCTATACATTCTTAACCTCTTTTATTAATTGTAACATAGGTGCCTCTGACCTAATATATCACAAGTGTTGAATCACTATGCACCTTGATATATTTAATTCCATATTTAGAAGTTGTGTTTAGACCAAGTAGAAAATATTCATACTCTACTACTTTATTGGTGCATTCAAATTTCAATATGTAAATGAACTTGTAATCTTTTCTCTCAAGGGAAATCAAGACAATTCCCGCACCATTACATTCCCTTGAACATGCACCATAAAATATATATTCCAAATTCCATCATCTTGATGAAGATGTGAGGGTACCAAACTAGGATAAATTTGTTCAATAGATTCACCATCACAGTAACCTATCAAATTATCAAGTTCTATATCAAGATAACAAATCTCAATATAAAATCATCAAGTTCTATATTAGGATAAATTTGTTGAAAAAATTCACCATCATAGTAACCATTTGGCTCCCGTCCCTCCCAAAACCATCTTAGTTGTGCATGTGGAAGAGTTTGTACCCCCAGAAATTAACCCTGATAACCCTTCCCCTATTATTTTGGAGGGCTCAAAGAGGAAATCCCCCATCCTAGAGGATGATCCTGATACTGAGATTTTAGCCACTCATCCCCTAGAGAAAAATAAAAATGAGGTCAGGTTGGCCCAGTCAAGTGTTGTGGCTAGGCTTTGTGAACTGAAACACTAGAAGGTCAACAAACTTGCAACTAAAAAGAAAGGGAAAAATGTGCCTCAACTTCTGAGGGTTCTTCTAGTCTTTGAAGAAGGAAAATGTGCCAAGGAAAAAGATTCTAAGGGTGATACTATGGTGGGTGCTAGATTTGAGATGGGGACAAAGAAAACAAGTGTGAGAAGATCCCATAGGTTGGTGAAACACAAGAAAGGGACCCCTATTGATGATATCTCCAAAGACTCATTACAAACTAGTGGCAAAATTGAAGGAACTATAGCTACTAAGAAGTAGAAGGATGAAGGACCCATAGAAGACCCTTGTTACTTTCTGATTTGAACTAGATGCTTTGGGAGGACTCTAACAAGTCCTTAAATTCTAGGATTGGTGCTGATGTGGAGTTCCAGAGTAAGGATGACAAGGTGGATGAGCTCAAAATGTCGTAGGAGTAGTTGCTAATCTGAATTGTAGATTTAACTACTTGGCCCATTTCACTATCAAAATGATTCACATGTTGGCTCTCACTCTCTCAAATATGGTCAAGGAGGAAATGGAAAAGAACACCATGGATGAATGCCCCAATTGGATTGGGGAAGATGTGTTAAATATCCTAGTCAAAAAATGGGAGGTTGTAGATAATTAATGGTTGGGTCTATGTTGTGTTGTCTCTCTATTGTTTCTAGGCTATGTCTATGTCTCTATTTTGTTGTTTCTATAAAAAAATTTGATGTCTAATGGTTTTACTCCTTTTTGGCCCTTTGGGATTGAAATGTAAAGGGTACAACACCCTATGAATGCTACTTATAGTATCAAAAAAAATTTCACTCATGAGCTCATTAGGATTCTCAACAATAATCATAATTTTCTTCACTCTATGAAATTGGACATTGTTTTCACACATAGGGATGGTAGTATAGGATAAATCCATATGGATACTACCCCCTTTGAAGCTTACCATTTCCTTGATAATATCATACCCCACTTATCTATACAATACACCATGATAATATCCATTAAGAATACTTTCCTAGGGTATGCAAAAATTTGCACAAGGACATTATTTACTATTCTAATCACAATTACCTCATGAGAATCCATGGCATAAAATTTTCCATAGGACTTAAAGACTTGTAGGCTTAAATGGTTCATGACCTCTAATGGCATCACATTACTAGATGCTCCAGAATATAACCTACATTTATGAACTATCCAAGCATTTATTAAAAAAAAAGTGTAAAATGGATCAATACTTTGAGTGTTATCTATAAAGACAACAACCAAATAAATTTTAGGAGTTTCTTATATGTTGACTTTATCTACTCCTTCACTCAAAACAACTGTACTTTTTTCTTTCTAATGAAAAATAATAGGGGCACTAAAATATGATAGTGTCCTCTCTTTTTTTTCATGGATCCTCATCAATTCTCTAAGTGGCACTTGAAATTTTATTTGAATAAAATCCAAATCCATTTAAATTGGTTGATATGCAAGAAATGGATTAGAAGATGAGACTACCACAACATTAGTTTCAGGTATGAAAAGAATTACCTGACCACCAACATCAAGTTACTTTTGAAGAGTATTTACCTCTTTTCCAATCTCTTCTACCACCTTTATTTTACACCATCTACAACAACTTGTTGATTTCCCATACCTATAGATGATATTTCAACCTCTTTTATCTTTGGGACATACACCTTTTGTATGGGTGCACCTCCCAGTTGATGCATCTTCTTTCTTGTTTAGGAATTTCTTGCAA
>VDFB02376572.1:0-19815 GCA_007258455.2 Sequoia sempervirens
TTGTTTTGGTTATTGATTTGTGGTTGTTGATATGATTGTGTGTTTTTCCTTCAAGCACTAATAATAACTTTGGTGTCAACCACACCATCCTTAGTAACATTCTTGTTCTTTTCCCATGTGCAATTTTTTTCGTTGTAACTGGTTGATGGACAATTGTCTTGATAAGTAGGTGTCCCCCCTTATGCAATAAGGGCTATTTCGATGTTGAGCGCCTTGGGGATCAACTGATCATATGTGGTGATACATTGCATTTTCAGATGGAAGGACAAGGTCCCTTCAATATTGGCGATGATAGTACCGATTTGTTGTTATTCAAGCATAGCCCACTTCCTCCTGTTGGCCTTGGATCACCATCGTTGCAAGAAGGATGCAAATTTTTCCCACTTGGCTTGTTTTAGAGTGGATAGTTCTTCTAGACTCATTTCCATTCCTATGTTGAATGAATAGTTTTGTATGAATAGGGTTATCCCACAATAGTGGTTTACAATTTTTGGACAAATTACAAATTGGACACTAAAATAAATTTTTTTCACTAAATCTTCACTTTCGGGCACCTATAGCGGCTAAACCGTGAGGAATTTGAAGATAATGCAAACTAGAGTTTCATGAAATTTTGTCTACAGATTCTAAATATATTTTTTTCAATTTTTTTGGAATAAGACTGCACTTCTTTTTCCATCTCCCTCGAAAACTATTTTTTTTCAGAAAACAACATTTTTAAAAAGTGACGCTCAAGTATAATACATTTTTTTTCCATGAAGGATAAAATTATAATTCTTGCAGATTTGTAACTCTGATATATAGTGCTTCCACTTGGGTAGATTTTTTATTGAATATTTTTCTTTAATAAAGTTTAGAAGTCAAGAACCAATTACAATTCAGTTATATGCGGCCATTATAGCGTAACTTTTTTTTTTGTATCAAATTCAATTTTCTTTTTTTTTTTTTGGATCAAGGTGCATCAATATCTAGTGCATCATATTTTTAATTATTATTTTTTAATAATTTTCTATTTTTCCACATGTACGCAGAAACAAAGGGAAGCTTGATTTTGGTGAAAACCACCATTCACAAAAGAAATAAAAATAAATATAATAAAATCAAATTCATTTTTATTAAAATTATATATACTTTTGACTTATAATAAAGTTAAAACTTAAAAAGAATTAATTTCAAATTAATTCATTTAATCCCCAAAGGTAAATCAAAAGTGGTTTTACTCGGCATTTTGGTAGGTGTAAAGGAGACTTCCGTTATAGGTATGGTTTAAAACTAGTGGGGTTCTATCCAAGGGGGCTTGGTCTAAGGTGGTTTGATCAAACCGTCTTCAATTGGAATCCTTTAGATGGAACATTTCAATGCTTAAATCATTATATTTTCTAAAATTATGTGATTTCAACAAAAATCAGGATCTCCCAGAAATTGTAAACCACTATTGTGGCAACACCCAATAAGTCCACAATTTCTTGGGAATTTTTAATTCTAAGAGGAAGGCAGGAGAACCATTCCATTGTTGGTCCAGCCAAACTCTGAGGGAATAGTCGCATTAAATAAGATTTGTCGTATGCAACTTCCATATAGTGGACATGAAATTCCCTTATGTGATCTTAAGGGTTGCCAGTCCCACGATATTTGTCAAATTTAGGTATCTCAAATCCTTGTGGGAATGGAACCATTGCAATGCTTCTGTCGAATGGATAGGGGCAAAAATTCCCTTGTGTTTTTTTTTTTCCTAATTGTAGGTATAGCACTTGTTGTGAGAGCAATTTGATTTGTGCAAACACATCATTTTGCAGATCGGGTGGTGAGATGAATGTGTTTTGGGGTGGTTTGATTGTTTGAGCGATGGGTGGGGTGTTTAGTGTGTTCGTGGGAGGCTACTATAAGTTTTGTTGTGCCACCAATGCTTGTTGGTATGCCTGCAATTGTTGTTGTGCCAACAATGTTTTTTGTTGGTCTTGTTGTTATTGTGCCAACAATGCTTTTTGTTGGGCTTGTAACTGAGTTGCTTGTTGTTGTGTTTGGTATTGTTGCAAAGCTTGTTGATAAGCTTGTTGTTGTAACAAAGCTTGTGCTTGAGCTTGTTGTGCTTGATACTGGTCTAGTTCCTGAGCTTGAGCTTGTTGGGTAGCTTGGGCAACCTATGCAGCTTGTGCAGCTTGTGTAACCTGTGCAGCTTGTGCAACTTGGGTGACTTGTTGTTGTTGCAATAAAGTGTGTGCTTGTGCTTGGGAAGCCTATTGTGCTTGTCATGCGGCTTGTTGTGCCTGTGCTTGTTGAGTGGCTTGTTGCACAGCTTGTGTGGCTTGTTGAGCTTGAAATTGTTGGAATGCTTTTTGATAGGCTTACTGGGTAGCTTGTAGTGTGATGTTGTATTGAGTTTCCATGTTTGGATTTGGTGGTGGTGGTGAAGGATTCAGAATAGTGTGAGATGTTGTGATGAGATTTTGTTGAGGTGGTTGTTGAGGTGTTTGAGTGATGGCAATGGGTTGTGTGGTAGATGTTGTGATTGATATGCTAGGTCCTTGAGAGACCACATTTTGAGGTGTTGTATATGGTGTTGTGATTGATTGTGTTGTTTGGATTGGTGCCACTTGGTGTTGCGATATCGGTGGCATACTTGGAGGATTTTGTATATTTGATTCATGATCGAAGGATTGTTTTGATTTGGTTGATTGATGATTGGTATAGGGGGTTTCCCTAAACCAAGGATTGGTGTGGATGTTGATGTTGGAGGGGGAAATGGTGGGAAGATGGGTGGTGTGTTTTCTTGAGGTAGTGATGATGAGGCATCAAAGTTCCCCCTTTTCTAAATAGACCCACTTGTCCTTGTGAAGTCATGGGGAGAGAAACTTGTGTATCACGAGAATATGTCGGTGATGCAGTGAAAGTGGAAGGATTGTTGGTGTCATGAAAAATGAGTGGAACGTATGGATGCTTTGGGTCTTGACGAACGGTATTTGGTAGACCCAAGATGGTATTTGCATCCAAGTCTTGGTTATTTACAAGGGGGTGTGTTTTAAGAGTGTGAAGCAATGAACTCCCCTTGGTAACCATAGGTTGACTTAGAGCATGAGATGATGTTGGTTGTATGATGGGTTGGATGACGTTTTGGAAAGAAGGTGTGAATGATACCGGTGACATAATCCAAAGAATTTTTTTCGCAATAGTGATCACATCATAATCAGAAGGGAGTTTAGCCCCTTCCTTTGCTAATGCTAACATGCATTGTGAAGGATTAAGTATCATCATTGTGTTGACAATCTTGTGATTTTCAATATTTTGGAATATCTCCATGATTTCGTCTTGAGTCATTCCTAGGACATTGTTGGTGACATCCTCCACTTGGAAACCTCCCTCTTGAGTATTTTGAGGTATTTGAGGAGGATTAAGTGGAAGGTCAATGGATATCCTAGGGTTGAATTATGTTTCAGTTTGACTCAAATCACTTGAAGTGGATGTTTCTTTGTTTGGTTCCATGTTCTTCTTGTGTTGAGATCTAGTTTGGACCATAAAATAAGGATCAACTTTCAGGAATATGGGAGGTAAACCTCTAACTCCTTAGGTTGGTCTAAACTTTAGGTACATAAAAGAAAACCTAGGATGTTAAGGATCAAATGGTGGTGATGAGATAAATGAGAGATGAGTGATGTGGATGTTTGAACTTTTAAGACCCTTGGAGGAATACTAGACTTTTAGGACTTTTTTGGATTTTGTGATTTGGATTTGGGTTTGATTTGATTTGGATAATGAACTTATAAACCCCAAGATGTTAGATGTTACCTTGGGATGAACTTTCCCACAAGGATGATAATTTAACTAAGTATATGAGGAAGGATTCATCCACACACACTTAGTAAAATAAAATGATTTTGATTTTGATTTGAAGGATTTACCAAAATTCTAGTATGAATGATTTTTCCAAGGTTAAAAAGTTGTTTGTGAGATGGGATTTGATTGATGTTTGAAATGGATGAAGGTGTTGATTTTGATCCTAGATGAACCTAGAGAGACTTTTTTTTACAAGACCTAGGCATTGAAGAACATGCTATACTTCTAAGAACTTTTCACCCAAGAAGTGGTTCAAATTGAGAATACATATCTAGATTTTTCAAAGGAACGAGTCTATAAAACCTTGTGAATTTCTTGCTTATCTTGAGATGTTTTTGGTTGCACTTCCTAATGTACTTCTTGATGGCTTTTTGAGTATGACACCTAAACTTGAAGCTTTTGCACAAAGACTTTTGTTTTGGGATCTTTACCTTTTTGGAAATCATGAGAAAAAGCACATATGTAGGCTTCAATTGTTTTTTATCTTTGCTTAATGAGTTATTTTTACCACATCCACACTTTCTTGCTTAGCTTTTCAAACTGAATGTCTATGTCTCAATTTATTTTCATCCCACAAGGTCCATTATGTGGAAATCAAGAGAATTAAGGCAATAGTTCCCTAATGTTGACTTTAGAGAGAGAAAATTGAGATATAGGCCCAAATATTTAGAAGCCTCTAAGGATTAAGGAATCCAGGACAAGCTGTGATAATACTTAAAATTTTAATTATTTGCTGCTCCATCCTAAAAGTTTGAGAATTGTGTGCCTTTGAATTTTTGTTTTCAAGATTTTTGGATCCAAATAAAGGAAATTATTCAAGCTCTCACACATTTTACACAACCCTAGGATAGAAATGGTATATTGTTGAATTCCCTTGGATTCGCCATTCACTTATTGAGTGGTTGAAGCTTAGCCCTGGCAAACCCTCCGGCACTCCTTCACGGTGTAAACACAGGTTCCTCATGAATCTCACGATATCTTTATCTCTCTACTAAAAGGCGCAAGTATGTGGGTGACTACAGCGACCATTCTTCTACGTGACAAATGGATTATGGATTTTGGCTTCTATATACGATTGGTTTCAAGTGTAAGGATAATGGGGGACAGCAGCACCTTGCAAGAAATCTATGAGCCACTAAAGGCTTTAATCTGATCTAAATGGGAGCTCTTATACTTTTACAATAGTACCCTCGTTCACGAAGATAGCATCTGCAGTTTAAGACCTACATACCATGAGGACTTGGCGGTTCGTCTTATCATTTATATACCAGTAGGATGAAAAATCGGTTTGAGTCACGCATGAATTGGTCTTAGGAAGCCCTCATAAAGTGTTAAAAGTGAAATGCGATTACACTTGTAGTCCGTACCCGGTTAATGATAAAGAAATGGGAGGAACACACGCAGATTAATACCTTTCTCACACTAACGCCAATTTATTTTCAACGAGGAATTTTAAAAACACAAATTTGAAATGTGGAGGTAATTTTTTAGGAAACCAATATCACTAAAATGATTTTGATTCTCAAGATCGCCATGAAGTGCGAGAGAAGTGCATACACATTCGAATGACACGAGTTTGCAAAAAAAATTACAAAACAAAGCAAACACAAGATCTTTTTAAAACCTCAAAAGTAGTAATGACTTCTTTTTAAAGAACCAAAACCAAGTGTGAAGTTGTTTGTTCAATTTTAATCCAAATCCAAAGTCTAGTGAGTTTCTAAGGTTCAATTTTAACCAATTTGAACAGATCAAATCAATGGTTAATTTTAAACCCAAAACTGAAGTGAGTTGTCCTAAAACATAAAACAAAAGCAAGAATGAAATTCCTAGGTTATTACAATAAGCATTTAAAAATTATTTTTCAGGTTCAAGCTCAAGGCCCACTTTTCCAACTCAAAAAATATTCAAAGATTGTTTCCAATGCTTCAATGTTGCAAGTGCCTTGTGCAAACGAAATCCCTTATGCAAACCCCCCTGCAAATAGTACAAAGTCAAAAATAAGGAATCAATGAAAGCAATGCATTATCAAAAAAAGTTACTCCTGTCATGCAATGGTCATAGCACTAAAAGTTAATCAACACATGATGAACCTTACAAAATTATGATGCCAAATGAAAATTGTAGGTCAAAATGAGTCAACACACCAACCAAGTGAGTGTCAGAATTTCATGCAAGAGTATTAAATTCTAGATCTGCATTTATTGCATGTAAGAACATTAATTGCATTTATCCCATACTCAGAATAGAAAGTATTTCCATAGTAATGATAAAATTCACATAAATGATTTTCAAAGGAGAAGATAAACGCTCCTCACCAAACTCATGGATTGAAGTAAATGGTTTATTTGAAAACTATTATATTTGAGCAGGAGGCAAATGAGATTCACGAGGATCAACAACTAGTCAATTTAAAATCGACCAGCTACCTATATCCCTTTAATGGATCAAATTGTTGAAATAACTATTGTCTAGGTATAACAATATCTCTGTAAGATAGGCAGTAAATGGTGATATGACTGCAAGTAAGACTCAAGCATACTCATTACTAGCCGATAAGATAAAGGAACAACATTTTCCTCAAGGATAGAATACATAAAATATTAAGGCAGGCAACATCGATATTAACATAAATTTCCTCTGCACAAGTAAAGTTGAATGAAGGTTTGTCAGAATTTGCATTCAAAGGTGAGACAGGTACCCCCTTGATAAGGATGCCTACCAATCAATCGTTGTTATCAATATGTGCCAAAGACTTTACTTTACTTGCGTAATAAAAAATCTGATAGATACTAAAATTTACCAGTGTAGTAGATGAATTTTACCACCACAATGTTCTTTAATTGCCTTCTTTACTGATGTAGTTGTTGTGATCTGGTCAACGTAGTTATTGACCTTTTTTCGCCTAGTGATCAATGAATTTGTTGATTGCAGCAAAGTGGTGTACAGAAGGAATAAGCGAGTGCAAAAATTGCTCAATAGCATACAAAGATTTCCAAAACCAATTTCAATGCAAAATGCAAGTGCTATATATCCCTATCAATCTTGTTAGAAGCATTAGCATGCCAAAGAAATTTGAATTTTAATCAATATTATTATTCATCGGTAGTTTATGATATTTGAACTCGTACACAAGCGGTTGAAAGAATTCCAAGATCACGATTCAAAGTGCTCGAAGCTAGCTTCTTCACACTTTGAGATGATCTTCATAACAGATGATGACTACTTTGCTAATACCTTCTTTATTTCTTGCAATGGGCGTGATGCACTTAGACTCCAATAAAATACAGATAAAGATAGACGCCTACAATGGGCACGATGTTGATGATAGAGGGCTACCAAAGAAGAGGTCGCGAGTTCTGCGCAGGTCTATTTAGGAGGCATGGGTAAGTTGTTTTGATGTGGGATTCAAATACATTCCAAGCATATCATGGGGTTGAGATGGAGTGGTGGCTAAATATTTAGCTTCCAAAAAAAACTTGTGTAAATGTTGAAATTTGTGACAACAAAGGAACCCCTACAAGTAAGGATTTGCGCAGACCTTTTGTGTATAGAGGGAAATTTCAATACTAAAACTTAGCTGAGGTTGAATGATTTGTGGCCAATATGCATTCACAAAAGGTTTTGGCTAGTAACTAATAGTCCACCGAGCAAGAGAAATTGCCATAAGTTTGCACCTAATACAAAAGAGGTCATCAACCAACAATAGATGAGCTCACTGACTTGAAGGATGATGCATAGATATTTACTGACTCACAGGGATGTGGGCCTTTGGAGGGGTTAGATGGCATGTGGTGGGTTGGAAACCCTTCACGCCTTTAATCTATAAAAATAGAAATAGTTGGTCGCACAAAAAAAAGCCCTCCTAATATCTCTGTAGACATCCAAATTTGACCACTTCCACATGGCCAAACTCGTCTACTTTATTCGTCTATTTTGTCAATATTAATTAAACGATTTATTTAATTAATATTGCACCTTCTACCTAAAGTCCCTAAAGTATTTAATTGAACAATTAAATACTTTACCTTACACCTTTTCCTCTCTAAATTAAATAAATATATCAATTTATTTAATTTAGTCATTTGACCTTTTTGAATAAAATTAATTTTAAATTCTTCCTTTTTCTCTCTTCTTGTCACATCCTCCATAATCCTCTTCTAATCTGGATTAAATTAATTAATCCATGATTAGGATGTGCACTCCTTAATAAGGATTAATGTCACATCCTCCAACTTTTGCCACTTGCTTCTAATCTCTCATTAATTTTTTTTAATCATGTATTTGTACAACCTTAATCTAATCCCCTTGCTACATTTAGCATACATTTTATGGTCAACCTTCACATTTTCCACATTTAGCATTGACCCTCTTCCCCATGTGAATTTTTAATTCACATTTATTCATCCAAGATTCCTCTCTTCCCCGTGTGAATTTTTAATTCACATTTATCCTTCCAAGACTCTCCTTATTCCCATGCAAGTTCTAGAACCTTTGACTTGTCACATCACTCACATGTGCCAAAGTCTTCTAGAATCTTCGGCTTGCCACATCACTCACATGTGTCAAAATCCTACCTTTTTGGGAACCTTGTCTTATCCACAAGATTCTTCCAAATTCACATTTATTTCTCCAACTACTTTCCTCTTTCCCATGGAGATTTTTGAGGAATTCTAAAATTCCTCAAATGTCATTTTCATTCTCACTTGGGGACAAGAAGTTCCTTTTTGAGGAAATCTTCTCATGTCGAGGTGCTTTCAGGGAGTGCGCAGTAGCTTTACATAGCGCATGCCATCCTGCCGTATGCGTGGGACGTATATCCACATATCTCAGGATCGTAGGGCTTGTGGGTCCTCAGCTCACGCCAGCCTTCATCTGGCCATGAGTGAAATCTTGACCATTGGTCCTCCTGGGGTTAGTTTTCTCTATAAATCACCCCCTTTTCGTTCCGTACACACACAACCCGAAGCATTCTAGCACCCTTATGCTCTCAGGTGTGTCAAATATCGTATTGTCGTACTGGCAGATTTGCACTGGCTTTTTATCTTCATTTGCGGTCGCGCATGTTGCGTTCATCATTATATCCACCCCATCTTGCATTCACCTTTCATCTTATTGTCATCAAAGGAGTGCACAACCAAATCTCCATCAAGGGCCAACCAAGGAATCAACACAAGCAAAGGTATAATCGTTCTTGTTTTATATTTCCTTTATTTGTGCTTAACCTAGGCTAATCATGGGGTGGTCTTGTGTTTCTTTATTTTGCATTTCTAGTTTAGTTTTTGTACATTTAGAATAGAAAAACACTTGCACACATTTCTGGCATGCCCGGTGGGACCCACAAACAGGTTCCTATCATTTCACATTTATTGTTGTTTCATTTTTGCAGGTTCAGGTTTGCAAAAGGGCATACTTTCCCTTGACAGACACTGAGGGGTGTACCTACCCTCCCAGAGGGGCATACCTGCCCTTGAACAACATTCTATTTTTAGTTTTTAACTATTTTCACTAACTGTTTTCTATAGATGGGTGTACCTACCCTCCCAAAGGGGTGTACCTTCCCTTGAACAACATTCTATTTTTCAGTTTTTAACTATTTTCACTAACTATTTTTTGTAGAGAGGTGTACCTTCCCTCCCAGAGGGGCGTACCTACCCTTGAACAACATTTTGTTTTCAATTTTTAATTGTTTTCACTAACTATTTTTTGCATAGGGGAATACCTGCCCTCCTAGAGGGGCGTACCTGCCCTTGAACAACAGTCTATTTTCAGTTTTTAACTATTTTCACTAATTTTTTTCTGTAGAGGGGCATACCTGCCCTTGAACAACATTCTATTTTCAGTTTTTAACTATTTTCACTAAATTTGTTTTTCTGGGAGGGCATACCCTTGAACTCTTATTGGTTTTTAGTTTTTCAAGCTGTTTTCGCTAATATTTTTGCGGGGACGCCATACCTGCCAGACAGCAATTATTTTGGATTTTTAACTGGTATTTTTCTATAGAGGCGTGCCTTGTGGACAAAGAGACTATTTCAAAGGTAAAACATAGAATTGAAACTTCGTTTAGGTTTCTATTTTTTGTGCCGATTAGTGCGACCCTAACTTGTCTTATTTGGTGTTTGTGCGATTTTCTAACATTTTGTGCTTAGCTCCTAATGCTTACATTTGAAGATTAGATATAAAACTCCATAAAACGACAATTTTGCAGTGGGCGGTTTTCCATTTTTTTCTTGATTAAATTTGTTATTGTCTTTCTTGCTTTGATATTTAGGCGCATATTTTGAATTGGAAGTCAAAACATTGTGTTTGTTGTGTTTTGTGGGTGGCTGTGGCGTATCCAATCCCTTTGCACCGTTGGTGATCCACAGGGTGAAGAAATTATGGCTACCTAAGTCCTTTAGTATTTTAAAGGGGTGGCCCATACCATTCAAGTTTTTCCCTTACGCACTTCGTGGCAGAGCCACGAGGGAGTAGCTAAAATGGTTAGCATTCTCTTCTTAGTGGGGACCCTAAAGTTTCATCACCCAAAGGGGTGATTCTAACCATCGCGTCTTGGCGGAATTTATACTCGATAGAGGGAGCCAAGGTTCATACCCCAATCCAGTCCACTTCGAATCGAATTAAGACATGAAAGTAGAGGTGATACCTAGATAGATGTGAAGAGTTGGTCTAAGCCTTTAGTATCTCGCTGGGGTTCTTGACTCATGCTTGTGATGGGCTGGTGTTCATGGTTGTGCCTCACGTACCAAGCGTATATCGAGGACTCCCTAGATCACCTTGTTTAGCCTAGACTAGAGAATTATGTCGGCCATACCTTTAACACTAATCATAGGATTGTGTTGTTTGAATTGTCTTCTTGTGTAAAACCAGTGAATTTTTGTCAAGTCAGCCTTATTGCTTGTTGTTTGCTATGTTTTTGGTCCTTGCCATAGTTGTTTTCACCTAAGTCAAATCCAAGTTTCCTACAGAGGGGTGTACATGCCCTCTAAAGGGGTGTACCTACCCTCTAAAGGGGCATACCTTCCCTCTACATCAATTTTTGTAAGCCTATTTTTGGTCAGAATTGTCAAACTTTCCATCAAATAGGCGTACCTGCCCTCCAGAGGGGCATACCTACCCTCCAAACGACCATTTCACCTCCTGTTTAGTTGTTCCAAACCTCCGTTCACCCGTTCTGAACCTAAAACCTTGTCGTTTGTTGTGATCTAAATGCTCTCATCCCCTTTTGTTCACTCGTAATTCCTCTTTTAGTTCATTTGCACTTTCCAAAGGTCATCCAGTCATCATCCGCACTCTTAGGGTATCTCTGGGTTGCATCATTCATCATCGTTCTTTCGATCCAAATCCCCTAAACCTTGTTTAAAGGGTATTATCCAAATTGACCAAGGCATCTGAATCCAATCGTTATCCTACACATTAGTCTTTGTCTTTGGCCCAATTAATCCACTTCTATCGTGAGGTGGATTCAGTGTCGTGATATTCTATTTTTCCTTTAATTTGATCGACTAACACCTTAAGTCACCTAGGGTGATTTCTGAACTAGGTTTAGAATCCCTTACATCATCCATCATCTAATCTCGTTAGTCATTTCATCAAATGATCTTGATCTATCATTGATCTTATCCAATCATCCAATCATTAATCTTATCCAATCATCCAATCTCAATCCTATTTAATCATCCAATCAACCAATTTTCAATCTAATCTAATCTTATCCAACCATCCAATCAATCTTATCCAGTTGTTTAATCAATGCTTATCTAATCATTTGATCTCATCATCCCATCAAACAATCCTTTATCCAATCCAAATCAATCTTCCAACTATCAGTTAGGTCATCCTTGCATTGAGGTCCACCTAGTAGTTTTGCATTTTCATGCCTGTACAGACTATATCACAAACTAGGATGCAAATGGCACAACAACATGGTCAAAGTTCCCAGTTGAACATTCCTCAAGACCTTAACAATGGTGCAAACATCTCTCAAGATCCCAACAATGATCCTAGCAATGGTGTGAACATCCCTCAAGACCCTCATAACGGTGCTTCGTTGCAATCTGATACCAACGGTCAAAATAATTCACTACCTAGTGACGAAAACATGATCAATCAGCCTAAAGTTACTGTTGATGAATACTTAAGCAATCCCACTAATGTTTAGATGATAGATCACCTCCTCAACGAGCATGGGGATAAGATCCTTGTCACTCTATTCATGAAGGGAGTCAAACTGCCATCTGATTTTGACATATCACAATACACCAACACACAACCCCCTCCAGTACATCAAGACCCACAAAATGTTCCCAAAAATTCCTATGTTCCCAAAGGTACACCCATAGATAATTGGTATCATCCTGAATTTGGAAATGATGTGATACATCAAGTTTCCAATCGTCCTCCCATTCCATCTGCTACCCCTACAACACCATCCGATCCTTATGATCCCTATGCCTATGGCATGCCACAAAACATCCCATCTACTCCACCGCTCCCACCTCACTATCCTAGTCAACCACCCATCAACACTGGGGGCAATCCCTTTCTCGCATTGATGCCACCACCAATACTTGTACCCACAGACAATCTCCTATCACCCCCTCAAGGTAATAATCCTCATAAATCCATTGCCTCCGCGAGGGACTGCACCAGCAATGCAGCCAGCCACGCAGCAAAATAACTTTACAGCAGCCTCCATTTGTCATTTTGGAGTCCGGAAGCTGGCGGTATGATCAACAGCCTCACAGTGAACTTGTTTTGATTTTACAGGTACCACGTAAAATGTTTTGAGACCCACAACAACATGGCTGCTTTGAAGCTCGTACAGCCTCCTCATCAGGCAACACAAACTACATCACACCCTCAACAACCACCTCATGGTGCTTCTGCAACAATTCCACAACAACACATCTCATCTCGCCCTCCTTATCAATAATCACATACACACATTCCCACACAAACGCAGCATAATCCTCTTGCTCAATATCTCTACCATCCATCTAGCACATACACTATTTATGCTAAACTGAATATTCATTTGACCTCTTAGAATCCACCATGAACACAACCACCTCCTTACACAAATCCCTTGCAATCACACAACAACCCATACTAGCAGCAGTCTAATCCACAACATCCTCCATACATCACGCAGCAACCCAATGTTGCATATAATTACCCAACCAATCCCTATTATGTTCAGCAACAGCCTTTACACCAACAAAGTGCCTCATCCACATCTTACACACAATAACAACCACCCCATCAACATTATCAGCAACAACCACCTTACCAACAAAGAGCGTCCATGTCATCATATTACCAAGCTCCACACAATACCCCATCCACTTCATACTATCAGTAGTCTCCACCTCAGCAATAGGCACCCTCCGCCTCTTATTACCAAAATTCGTCATCATCCTATCTGCCTTACATCAATCCACAACCCGCTTATACTAATCAGTATCAACCTATGCCCTCATATGATCCCAATGCTTTCATCCCATCTTCATCACATCAATATCCATCCAATCCATCTAATCCAACTCCACCTACCAATAAAGAGCTAGAAGAGCTCAAAGCTGCATTGAAAGACCTCCAAGTAGGTACATCCAAAAAATCCTTCAAGTTTGAGGAGATTTTCCCGTATCCATAAAGAACTGATCCGCCAGTTCGCTTGTTCGCTTCGAGGGAAGCGTTTGAGATATAGGTTGACAATTCGAGACTAAAAGATCCAAAGAAGGCCATCCTACGGGGTTTTGCGCAATGGTGGATATCGAACATAATGAAACGAATTTATCTCCGCCTCTTCTCCTAAACCCGGAGGGCTGACTGGCATAGATTGGTTCATAGGTCAAGAAGGTGGTGGTTTTCTTCCTTCAAAGTTTGTCAAACAATTATCAGCTTTATTGGAGAGGCATTGCTCAGACCCCTCACTGGAAGGAAGCAAGCGTGATGGAAACTTTTGCTAAATACCTGCAAAGGTGGTGAGTTGTAGCGAGTCGTATGAAGTCCCCTCCCAGTGAGAAAGAAATGGTCACCCTTTTTGTGGCTAATGAGCATCCTGAACTAGCACATGCTCTTAATCTTCATTGTGTCACTACCTTCACAGAGGTTATCGAAAAAGGCCCCATCATTGAAAGAGCGCTTGTTGCAAAAGGACAAATTAAATTATACAACTCGGATAAAGACAAGTCATCCGGTGACAAATCCCGTTACTGGAATAAGAACAAGAATGCAGTAAACGATGGCATCACTAATACTAAACATGTTTAGGTGGCCAATACCTCCCAAAGGCAACAACCATCCATATCCATGCCACAGGGAGCACCTTGACCCCCTCAACAATCCAATCCAAACAATCAAGGGAACGGTAAACGTCAATATACTCAATTAGGAGGACCCTTGAGAACTGTCTTCAATAGGTTGTTATAGGTCAATTACCCAATTACATATCCTATGACCAAGCCACCCGATGAATCCAAGCCTAAACCAGCCTGGTTTAAAGAGAATGAATATTGTGAGTTTCACAAGATTAAAGGGCATACCTTAAATAAGTGTCAAAGTCTGAAAACATACATCCAAGATCTTATAGATTGAGGAGATATCCATGTGGATGCCAACAAGGCCTCGTCGTCCAATGATCAGTTATAAATATATCAAAACGCTTTCCCCAAGTACAACCAAGGTCCTAGTACATCCAACACAAATCCTAGGTCTAGTAACAATAACAACTAGGATAACAACACTAATAATATCACCTACAAGAATGTCTCACTTAACTATGAGACTCTCATCATGCATATTGGGCAAGTGGAACTACTTTTGTCTATGATACATGTCAAAGGAAAAGAGCCTCAATGTGCTATTACCACTCACCGCACTCGCATTACTGTCCCTAGAGCCTCAGTGTCAGCCCCATCACCTCCTGTGAGTTCTCAGTATAACATCCTTGACCATTTAGGAAAGACCGCAACGCAAATATCTATCCTAGATTTGCTAAAGTCTTCCCTGTATATCAAAAAATCTTGAAAAAAGCTTTACAGGATGCCCATGTCCACAACGATATCGATCCTACACAGTTCCAAGCGCTAGTAGGACACCTTTCATCAACCTACCAACTAGGTTTTAGTCAAAACGACATGCCTACCATCAACTTCAATCACAATCGACCTCTCCATATAGAGGTTCTCGTCACTCGACATAAAGTAAAGAGGGTCTTGATAGATAATGGCTCTGCTCTCAATATTTGTACATTAAAGTTCATAAAGCAGGTAGGATATACCCACACTGATTTAAGCAAACAGATCATCACTATAAAGGCTTATGATAATTCAAAAAGAGATTTTGAAGGGGTTATTGAGCTTCCAATTCAAGTTGGCCCGGTTATACAATACACCACTTGTCATGTCCTTGATTTGGACCTCCCTTACAATCTTCTTCTTGGTCGACCATGGATCCATGCCATGCAAGTCGTTCCGTTTACCTATCATCAATGCTTGAAGTTCCTGTTTAATGGAATGGAAGTTACGATACAAGCTGATCCCCAGCCATTTGAATACTGTCGTTCACTCAAAGTTTCTTCCACTCACTCCCATTATTGTCCAGGAGTAGAAATGGGACCACCACCAATATCCTCATCTAACCCATCATCCAATTCATCACCCAACACCTCATTCGCTCCGTCTTCTACATCTGATTCCACTATCACCAAGGTCTAGATCATCGACAAGGGATGTGGTGAGTATGAGATGCGTACTTCTTTGAACGTGGCAACCATGCCACCCTCACCACACACATATGGTCAACCCTCCGAGTATACACCGAAGGAAGAATAAAAGACAGTCACCTTGAGCTCCAAAAATGTGGGAACCAACACTTATGTATCTCTCGTGTTACCACAATATATGCCTAAAGATGATATAAGTCAGTGGATATACCATGAAGAACCTGAACCTACTCCCCCTTTAAAGGAATATTTTCAAGAGATGTATCCTTGGCCCTCTAAGTACGTTGAGAAACACAATTATCAAGGGGGAGGTCTTGAGTCGAGGAGGAAGAGCTAGGAAAGCGTCGATTGATACTTCCATCACGTCCAAATTCGGGCTTAGCTATGATAAAAGAAAAAGTCTACGTAGCGCCGACTAATTACTTCTAACAAAGCGTTAGTCTGAGGATGATGGTCTTTGGAAGGAAGATATACGGAGGAAGAGTGTATCCTAGCCACAGTGTATGGCGATGCCAGACCATGTAAAGACCTCTCCATGTTTGAGTGCCTATCCATTTGCACCATCAGCCTTTCCCTTTATCGTCCAGAACTCATAGAGATGGAACCTATGCAAAAGCGCACACCCTATCCCAGCTCTCCGCCTCACGTTGGATACCTATATACGCACCTCATGGGATTGGGGAAGATGGAACACCCTAGTCACAAAATAAGAAAAATGAAATCCAAAGGAGTCACTGGTGAAAACACAGGAGCCTTCTTGGCTCAAAAGTCAAAATAAAGGGCGTGCTCTGAGAAAAGCGGGCGAAACCTTAGTGGGAGCCCAGCAGGAATGATATGGGGATGTTCATCTTCCCCTTGTGAGAACATAATGGTCTAAATGATCATCTATCTTGATAGAGGAAACACAAGAAATCAATTTGGGAACTAAAGATGATCCCAAAATCACCTATGTAGCCAAAGCATTGTCAGAAGAAGAGTATTCTACTATCTCCAAGCTCCTTAAAGAAAGTAAGATCAATTTTGCATGGGCATATTCAGACATGCCTGGGTTAGACCCTGTCTTGGCAATACACCATCTAGATGTTCGTCCTTATGCAAAACCAGTTAAGCAGAAGCTTCGCAAAATGCACCTACAAGTTGCCCTATTAGTCAAGAAAGAATTGGAGAAGTCGTTGGAATCCAAATTTATAAGACCCATTGATTACTCTGAGTGGATTTCCAACATCATGCCAGTAGCCAAACCTAATGGGGATGTCAAAATATGTACAGACTTATGTGATCTCAACTAGGCTTATCCTAAAGATGACTTTCCTTTACCGAACATAGATACGTTGGTTGATTTAACTACAGGACACGAGATGTTGTCCCTCATGGATGACTTTTCTGGATACAATCAGATCAAGATTGCACCCGAGGACCAACATAAAACAACCTTCACTACACCTTGGGGCACATTATGTTATAATGTCATGCCTTTCTGTCTTAAGAACGCAAGGGCAACCTACCAACGCGCAATGACCGCCATCTTTCATGATCTTATCCACATAATCATGGAAGACTATGTTGATGATTTGTTAGGAAAATCAAGAATCATAGCAGAAAACCTTGCAGTCCTAAGAAAGATCTTTGAACATCTAGAGCACTACAAGTTGCGCCTAAATCCGAAAAAGTGTGTGTTTGGGGTTACATCAGGAAATTTGTTGGGCTTCATTGTCTCCAAGAGAGGTATAGATGTAGATTTGGCCAAGGTCAAAGAAATTATGGATATGCCTCCACCTTGCAATCTGAAACAGTTAAGAAGTCTCCAGGGTAAACTACAATCCATCAGAAGATTCATAGCACAGTTAGCTGACAAGTGTCAACCATTCACTCACCTTTTGAAAAAGAATACATCCTTCAAGTGGGATCCTATGTGTCAGCAAGTTTTTGACAAGATTAAGGAGTATTTGGCTCATCCTCCCATCCTTATGCCCCCAATCCCAGGGAAACCACTCTTATTGTACATCTCAGCTACCTCAGTAGCACTAGGGGCACTACTAGCACAGCATGATGAGTCATCTAGAGAACGAGCAATCTACTATATCAGTTGAACTTTGGTTGGCTATGAGCTCAACTACTCTTCAATAGAGAAGGCCTGCCTAGCTGTAGTTTTTTGTTCAAAAAATCTTAGACATTACATGCTCAGTCATCCAGTCAAGTTAATATCAAAAGTTGACCCGCTTAAGTATTTGCTCTCCAGAACAACTTTAACTAGCCAAATGGCTAAATGGGTCATGTTGCTGAGCAAATTTGACATAGAATATGTGGATTGCAAAGCTATTAAGGGACAAGTGATTGTGGATCGGTTAGTCGATGCTCCCCTGGTTGATGCACATCCTTTGGTGACATAATTTCCTAATGAAGAAGTCTTTACAGTAGCAGAAGCCACCACATGGACACTATATTTTGATGGGTTGTACACACATAACGGATTGGGGGCAAGCATCCTGTTTGTCACCCCCCAAGGTGATTACATCCCGAAGTCATTCAAACTAGCCTTTCCATGCACAAACAATATAGCAGAATATGAAGCTCTCCTCACCAACCTTAGAATCGCAATCAAATGGAATATAAATTACTTAAGGGTCTTTGGCAATTCACAATTAGTCATCAAATAGGTCAATGATGAGTTTTTAACAAAGGATGAGAAGTTGTTACCTTATAAACGCATGGTCGATGACTTTAAGAAGTCTTTCACCTCTATTCAGTTTGACCAGATCCCCAGAGTACAAAACAAAGCTGTTGATGTGATGGCTACAATTCATTCCTTAATTGAAATTCCCAAGGATCAAACAAAGTGTGAATTCATGGTTGAACAACTTTTAATCCTTGCATATGATGTCCCTGAGACTAAGATGGTGTGCGAAATTGTAGGTCCTGCCTCCCCATGGTATCATGAGATCTATGCCTATCTTCACGACAACATCCTACCCACTGACCTTACCCACAATCAATGCAAGTCATTCATCCAACGTACATCCCACTACATCATCATAGTTGATACTCTTTATTGTCATGGATATGATGGGACTTTTCTTCGGTGTTTGAATGAGGCTGAAGCTCACATTGCGTTAACAAAAGTACATAGCGGTGTTTGTGGGGCCCACTCAAATGACATGGCCTTAGCTAAGAAGATTCTTAGGGCTAGTTACTATTGGCCTACATTGGAGCATGACTCTTGTGACTTCACGAAAAAATGCTTACCCTGCCAGCAACATGCGGACCTGATACATGCTCCTGCTCAAGATCTGCAACCTATCGTAGCACCATGGCCTTTTTCTCAATGGGGTTTCTATTTAGTCAGCAAGATATATCCTCCATCCTCTGATGGCCACACCTTCATTATCACTGCCATTGATTACTTCACTAAATGGGTGGAAGCCATACCACTCTCCTAGATAACAGGTACTCAGATATCCAAATTCATCCTTTACCATATTCTCTATCTATATGGCATCCCCTCCACCATCATTTCTGACAAGAACCAGGTTGTAAAAGAGTTATGTGACACCTTTCATATCCAACATCGGTGGTCCATGCCCTATTACCCTCAAGGTAATGGATAGGTGGAAGCCACTAACAAAACTTCGATCAAAATCTTTAAAAAGGTTGTCAACAGTACTGGTCAAGATTGGCACCTCCACATCCACCCCGCCCTTTGGGATTATCGTACATCCGTCTGCACTCCCACTGGCACCACTTCATATCCCTTTTTTATGGTGTTGAAGCAATCTTTCCAATTGAAATTGAGATCCCATCTCTGAGAATATCTTTGAAGAATCTCATCACTGAAGAAGACTCACGGGTTGCTCGACTCGCTCAATTGGAGCTCCTAGATGAAAAGAGGATCAAAACATACAATCACCTTCATGTGTATTAGAACCGTCTCAAAAAAGTTACAACAAGAAAGTCTTGCCTTGCCAGTTTAACATTGGGGATCTAGTTCTTAAAGAGAATCAGTGTACCCAATAGGACTGAGACAAGGAAAGTTTGAACCTAATATGTTGGGTCCTTATGTTATTATAGAAAAGTATGGATCAGGGGCGTACCGCCTTGCCACACCTGAAGGGGAGCCCCTCGAAGAGCCTATCAACATCATGCACCTAAAGAGGTTCTACACCTAAATCAACCGGGGAATCCTATCTTGTCAATATCCAAAAAATAAAAAAAATTCAAAAATCAGAAAAATTCAAAAAAATAGTAAAGAGAAATAAATTCAT
>VDFB02376573.1:0-21351 GCA_007258455.2 Sequoia sempervirens
AAACCTGAAATTTAGAAATCTTTAAGGATTTAAAACTTGTTTCAAGCGACCCCTTTATTGAATAAACACAAATAAAAAGCAAATTTGATCACATGCACAAGTATACAACGATCACATAAGTATAAAGTACACAAATTGTAGTTGCGTTGCTGAAGGAAATAACATACTTAGATATATAAAATTAGTCAAATGTATACAAAACTCATGGAATATGAAATCCATGACATCAAATGTTCCATACAAATATGAAATATGAAATATGACATCAAATCAAAATGTTCTATGACTCTATGCCCTATGGCATAGTGGAGCCAGCATCCTTCCTACGAAGGCGTCTAAAGGGCCTGGATGATGTTGCAGCTGCAGCCATAGTCTCTGCCTGTGTCTGACTCTCCATGCCACGCTCACCAACAACATCTATGCCTCCTCATGCTCTAGCCTCCTCCTCAGCCATGGCTACAACCTCGGCCTCTCTCTCTGCCTGGTCCACCCAATCAAGGTCCTCGTCACTAAAGACTGCATCTGTAGCCTCAGTGGTCCACTCAGACTGTGGATCAACCTCCTCTAGATTGATCGGGGTTTTGTCATGGTCAAAAAGCTTCCTGTATCTGAGCCGAAGATTGTAATGAACATATACCAAGTCGTTCATCCTCTCCACTGTCAATCTATTGCGCTTCTTGGAGTGTATGTACTCAAACATACTCCAATTGCGCTCACAACCAGATGAACTGCATGGCTGGCTCAATATACGAATGGCAATATTTTGCAGGTTCGGTGTATCAGAACCAAACATATTCCACCAGCTATCTGAGATGAGAAAAAGAAACAAAATCAATCTCATTTCAAGTTTCAAGTTCAAGTTCAACATTTAATAATAAATTATAATATAAAGAGATGAAAATTATGCCCTTAAATATATTTTTACCTGGTAGTAATGTTGTCCTATTATCTTTGCACATTTGACGTGCAAAGAAGGCTCCTTGTGCCTTAGTGAAAGCATCTATCTCCTGCACCACCTGTGTAGTAACAGCAGGCAACATCCGCTCCAATGTCGTGTAGAGCCCACTAAGAATTTCTCTATCTGCACGGAGATCACGGGAATTGGAAGGCCGGATTCAGGAAACATGCGGCTGCATGGATGGGCCTATGAAGTTGGTTTTGCCATCTCCTATCAATGATATCCCAAATGGTACGATACTTCTCCTCAACTCCACCATGATGATCTAATGGCCTCTTTGGCCCTATCCATGCCCTCATATATGTAGCCCATTGCGGGCTTCTCCCCATCCAACTCGTAGGAGAACTAGCAAGGGCTCAATAAACTGCAAAGTGCAAACATGTTTCACAAATAAGTGTGAATGAAAATAAACAAATAAAAGTAAGATATGATTAAAAATTAGAACATAATAAATAATTAAATTTTACCTTCACAATCTCGTCCATTGGTGTCCAAAACCCTTGCTCATCAAAAATGCAATCAGCCACAGCAATCCCTGCAGTGCTTGTAGAAAAGGATGAGGAAGACCACTCCTCACTAGTAAACATGCGCCTCAAAGCTGCCCTTGACCGAATCAAGGATTGCATTGATAAAATTTGTTGCAAACCTAGTGATGCCAGGACGAGACAACTCCCTCAACCCCGTGTATTGCCTCATAAGGTTAAGCACCCATGTGTGGTTGTATACAAATTTGCATATGTTTTTTGCTGCTTCCACACATGTTTTGATCCATGGGAGCTTCCCAAGATCCTCCAACATGAGGTCAATGCAATGGGCGGCACATGGAGTCCAAAATATAGTAGGGTGCCTCTCCATCAATAATCTACCAGCAGCAACATAATTTGCTGCATTGTCTGTCACCACTTGCACTACATTTTCTTCCCCCACATCAGCTATCACCTCCTCTATAGCCTCACACAGGTATGTGGCATTTTTGATTTGGGCAGAAGCATCAATGGACTTAATGAAGACGGTGTCACCTGAAAAAATAAGCAAAACCAATTATTCAATAAATTAAAAAACATAAATCAGCCATATTAAATTATGTGATTCACTAAATAAAATTCAAATTCCAATGCATTGAAGGAAGTACAATTACCTCCGGAGGAAACTAGGAAATTAAGCAACGTCCTATTTCTCCTATCAGTCCAACCATCAGTCATGATGGTGCAACCAATCATGCTCCACTGCTTGCGTTGCTCCTCTAATTGTGCTTTCACATCTGCCACCTTTTGAGTCAAAAGTGGGCCCTTTAATTCATCTTCACTAGGGGCTTTGAACCCCGCCCCACATATGGTTATCGCATCAACCATGTTTTGCCAGAAAGGTGACCTATAACATGTCATAAATAAATTGATAAGTTACATAAGTATTGTAAAATTTGAATTCGATAATGAGATAATGAGATACATCTAGATTCTAAAATTTAAATATAAATTTTAAAACAATTAAACAAAAAGAATTACCTGGCTACATGGAAGGGAATGGTGCAGTAGTACCAAAAGTCTGCAATTGCCTTTTTGGCTGCATCATGTGCGTCCTTGTTCCAACCCATGCTCTCAAGCGACGGTTGGGAACCAGGGGTAGTGCATGGTACAAAATATGAGTCCACCCTAGATTTACGAACTCTAGGGCCAATGCTAACACTGCCACTACCACTAGCAGTAGCAGCGCCACCAACACTAGGAGTACGCATAGGCATTGCTGATGCAGAAACAGAAGCACTACCACAAGCACTAGCACTAGGACGGTATGGAGGCATGGAAGAAGCATCTCCAACAGCACCAAGTCCCTGTCCAACTCCAACGCTCAGCAACTCCTGCTTTTGTTTCTTTTTCATTTCTTTTTGCATTTCAAAAGTTTCTAATTGCACCTGCACTTCACGAACAACCTCAGGAGGTGCTACAGGGCAACCCACTGCATCATGGGCGGGTATGCATGCAAGATGATATTTTAATCGATTTATGCCTCCATGATATATTGTTTTGCAGTAGAAACATTTGGCGTCTCCTTTTTTCATTCCGGGAAAGATTTCAGCATGTTTCCAAGCAGGGTCTTTTCTGACTGGGGTATGAGACATTGTGAAAATAATAATATGGTATGATTTGCAAATGAATGTGGCTGCAAAAGTAGGGTTTCTAAAATTATTTAACTTGCAAGTAGGGTTTGTAAAAAAAAATATGCAAACTCAAAAGAATAGTGATTTTACAAATTACAATGAATTATTTGTTTAAAAAACACAAAAAAATCAATTAAAATTGAACTTACCTCTTAGATTTAGCTTGGAATGCAATACAAACTCCTCCCAATCACTGGTAATGAGCTCTCAATGCACCTCCTTGCTGGTATGAAGCTCCTCAAATGATATATGCCCCTTGATTTGTCTTCAACAACTTGCTGGTTGCCCTCTCTTCTCCTCCTATTTTTCTTCACAACTCTCTCTTCTCCTCCTATTTTGCCAAATGAATGAAATGAGGGCCCTTTTAGGGCGAAATAGAAGATATATATCAAAAAACAAATAAAAAAAAAGTTAACTTTTAATATGTTTTTGGCCTTTTTGGCCGCTGCTGCCGCGGCCGCGTCCCACAGTCGGGACTCGCCGCGTTTGACGCGTCCGTCGAGTCCAGACCTGGACGCGGCAGCGCCCGCGTTCGCGCACCCAGGACGCGGCCAGGGCTACTCGGCACGGGACACGCTGCGTCTGCGGGACTCGCGGCGAGTCTCGGAGCTATGAGTATAACAAAGAGAACTTCAAAAGTGCTGAGAGAATGCCCCAAATTGAAGACTTACTAAAAATAGTAAGTTGTCAGAATTCGATGAAATTTTGTTGGGGACTTGCTGGAAGCATGCTGACTGCAATGCCAAACTCAGATATCAACTCATTCACTCCATTTGACTTCAAATTGGTCGGAAGACTCAAAACCCTAATTCTCAGATTTAGCCAAAATTTCACGTTTAAGCTCATAGACAGGCACATCCCTGGAAAGACAGACGAAACAAAAGAGAGATGACAACAAAGCGAAAAAAAAAAAAAAACCAAGCCAAAGGACCCGAACAAAGCAAAAATTAGGGGGTCCCCATTTGCAATGGGCCGATGTGTGAAAAGGTCACAACAAGACCTTTTGCACTTTGCTTCGTTTTCCTTATACTCATTTTAAAACTTTTCTTTCTTGAAAGGGTTCATCCCTAGGTGCATTGGAATGTTGAGCATCTTGGTAATACCCTTGGAATTAGCTCTGGATATGCCCTTCCCTCATTAATGACCACAATCTCCTTCCTGCATCATATTTATAAATGCATTGCAGTATTGATTCTGGGGATTCCATTGACATGGGAAACCCTACAGCCTTGTGTAATTTGCTTTTGGCTATGTTCTTTGCCCATGGACTGGCATTCTCTACTGTAATTCTTGCATGAAATTTGTCAATGTCAACATGCCCTAGATTGGTATAAAAATGACACCGAACTTAGGCTAGATATTTGACTAATGAGTCACCCCTTGGAATTGGTATTTCATGTCTTTAGCTCTTTTGCTCATTGACCCTGATTCTAGCGACAATTGCCAAACCTCTACAAAGATGAAATGCACGGTCCAATCCACAATGCTTGCCTTCAAATTTACTTCGTGCTCTCAAATTTTCTCTTCAATTCTCCTTCCCTCTTCAAAATTTCTTTTGGTATCGATATTATCAAGAAAAACAATTTTAAAGTAAAGAAAATCAAGAAAAGAAAAGATTGCATTCAATTCAATTGTGTAGTAGGTGAGCATTAATTGAATCCCATGGGAATACATTTCAAATATTTCAAGTCAATTTTAGCAAATTGTTTTTATGTCTAAGTTCAACTTGAGAATCCATTTCCACATTTCTCTATTACTGACTTTCCAAAATTGCATTCGAAATGTAAATTCCAATGGTCATTTCCCACTAATTTTAGCATTGATGCAATTGGGAGTTGTTTTCCTTTCTCTATTACTGACTTTCCAAAATTGCATTCGAAATGTAAATTCCAATGGTCATTTCCCACTAATTTTAGCATTGATGCAGTTGGGAGTTGTTTTCCTGCAATTGTGGGTAATTCAATTGCTACCAGATGTGAGAGATTCTAAGGGATGTGGAAATATTAAAACTTAATATTAGGTTTAGATGAAAATCTCTGCTAATGATGTCATCATCCAAGAATATAATGTCATTCTATATAAGTTGATTGTTTTCGGTTGATAGGATTGATGATGTAAGCATAGCATATTGATGATGTCATTATTTTATAGTTGCAGCAAAAATGAAATGAACTAGAAATTTAGGTTTGAATAAGTGCAGTTCACTTGGGGACGAAATGCTTGCAATATACATCAACATGATGTCATTATTGTATTTGGTGAAATGGAAGAATTTGCCTCTTGAAGACACCATGTGGGAAGGAGATGAGATCTTTGATCATCTAAATCTGAAATTGCTTGAGGGAAAACAATATCTTGGGCGGGAGGACTGTCATGTCGCTTGCACGCCAACACTATAATGGTACTTATTTTCAATAATAAAAGTGTTTTTAAACACTAATAATAATATAAATAGTAATATTAATTATTTTTAATAAATAAATAAATTAAAATACTTTTTGGTGACCGACCTAATTTTGAATTTTGGGTGCCAATTTTAAATAATTTAATATTAATTTAAAAATAATAATATTTGGGCCAACTTGGACTTTTCTTTGGATGCCAAATTTAAATTAAACAGGTATAAACATGTTTTGAGCTGGTTGGGTGAGGGCATCTGGGATTCTGGAGAATTGAATATTATTGTTTGTTTCCAATCTGTAAGCTGGGATGAAAACCCTAGTTTACAACTTACCTGAGGTAGGACGAAGCCTCTACTCTTAGTCTATTTCTCACTATTTTGATTTGTTCCTTGGAGTTGCTGGCCTAATAGTGTGGGTTTGGATCAGGAATTAGGGTGTGGTCCCATGAGGGGGGCTTCAGGATCTATTTTGAAGGAGCAGGGGGTCCCATGAACCAAAAAGAAAATGCTACAAGATTAATTAGAACATTTTCCCAAACAATAGCAGCCCCTTCTTTTTAGTTCGAAAATTTAAGTAGGTGCAAATGAGGCGGGGCTGAAAATTGCCCCACTAGTTAGGCTTTTTTCTGCCACTTTTCAATCATATGGAATTTCTAAATTTCCCCCAATTATTTTATTTTTTTATATTTATTTACTCTGTTGAATTGAATATGCAAAATAATAAAATTTATGAAACCACCAGCTTCCATAAATTTAGGAGCTTAAACTATACTACAAAATTCATGGGACCACCCACTTAAAACAATCCTAAAAAATCTCAGCAACACCCACTGATTTTTTTTAGGAAGCCCCTCTCCATGGGACCGCACCCTTAGTTAACATTGATCCAATGTCAGGGAATCAACAAACATATCAAATTCGCACCAAGATTGTGACCTTGTGGGGAATTTCAGAATCATCATATCAGCAATCACCCAGATTTAGATAGCTTGAAGGCACCTATAGCAGCATCCTAGTCAACTACAAACCCAATCTTCTAGGACCACCTAACAATAGTCACGAGGGAATGCCATCAT
Organism: Sequoia sempervirens; assembly: GCA_007258455.2. Classification (NCBI taxonomy): domain Eukaryota; kingdom Viridiplantae; phylum Streptophyta; class Pinopsida; order Cupressales; family Cupressaceae; genus Sequoia; species Sequoia sempervirens. The sequence goes on from VDFB02376573.1 coordinate 6,594, forward strand.
TCTAGGCCTAAGGACTTGCGTCTACAGTTGTGAGGAGTTGACATAAACACTGATTACCTATAACAACACATTAAAAGGTGTTTTCAGACCTATACACAAGTGTTGATCACCTACAGCCACCCATTCAAGGGTGATTTCAAACCTAGAATAGATGTTGATTACCCACAGTGGCCTATACAAGGCGATTCCAGGCCAGACCCTCCTCCTGTTTAGGGCAATTAAAGTGTCTTTTCCCCGAGGGTTTCATGCCTTAAGATATTTTGTAACACACTGTCGTGCGAACCCCAAAGGACAACTAAAACAACAAATACTGTACAATTTTTTTTAAAATGAATCTAACCATACTTGAGATGTACATTGAATCATAAGTCATAAAACTTAATTAAACAAATTCATTAACACTTACGTCCCTTGGGGTACACGAGGAGACATTACAAAACTTAATTCCAAATAACGACGATAAAGAAGAAAGCCAAAAGAATAAACTATGATCAAAGTGTACGATTACAATAGAACACGTACATTTTAATTCATCAACCACAAACCATACACTTAAGTAAACACAACATATAAAAGATCGACATTAACAACATAAGAACTCAATGGGGCACATAACATTTCCCATGGATCAATAATAGCACAAGGGTAACCAAAGATAAACCGATGCATTACATCCATTTCAACACGTTACATTGTCCAAGTATTACAATGATACAAAGTGTTTCCCAATGTGAACGGGGGCCATATAACAAGATAGCATGATACAACTGAGTAGATGGGTACAAAGTAGCATAACTGGCTCCAAGTCGGATACAACTCTGGAATCACTGCAAGTGGCACAAATCTGCACCTTTCGATCCTTGACTGGGGACCCAATGGGGTGCTTAGCACGTTCCACCCGACCACGTGGGTCCGAAGACCCACCCCTCGTGCTAAGGAGCTGACAAGAAAGAATCCTCGACCAAGATAATCCATCAGAGAACCACAAGACTCACATCATACAAGAGTAACAAGAAACACAAGGATGATCACAACATCAAGAAACCACGACCAGAAACATGACATCTAAACATGACATCAATAAGTCACTTCATAATAGAGATAAACCACTTCCAAGAGCAAAGTAACAATAAATCACAAAATATATCATCAATAATATCAATAAACCACTTCCAGAGCAAAGTAACAATAAATCACAAAACATATCATCAATAATATCAAGTCATAATATCAATAAACCACTTCCAGAGGCTTGCAAAGATAACAAATCGTAAGGGGTACTAGAGGAGAGTGTCATTGCATAGTCCTACATGGGTTATCCTGGCCCTTCCTCCAAGCATCAGCTCAATCCTGACTACTCGAGGCGTCGGCCCCCATCTATGGTTATTTTGGCCCTTCCTCCTACCTGAGGCGCCGACCCCATAGGGTGACTCATGCGGAACCACTTACCTTTCATGAGGACAAGGCAGTGATCTTACCAACCAGGTCTTCTCATCGCATCCTTAGTCTGTGAAAGCACTAACAGTATGGGTGAGGCTCATAATTAATCTTGTTTAGTGTTTATCTACCCAACCTACTAGTTAATTAATTACATTATCACTTGATTAAGAAACTTTTCCATGGGTTATCCAAACAGCCCCTTTGTGCGCCGGCCCCCATGAAGAGCCACTCTCCCTACGACACCAAAACTAAATACAAGCAAGGGGTGTACCTCATCTCACATAAAAATCAAGTGTGCATACTCACAACATGCGAGGCAAGAACCATTTCGCAAACCCATTCCATATTACTGAAACAAGGACAAGGGAGGTACCACCCACAAGAACTAAAAGTTAGAATTAGGATCAATGAATCACAAAGATCCAATCATGGAAAATCAATATAAAACAAGTTTTTTTACATTGCCTTTGGAAGCCTAAAATACCGAAATCCACAAACTCCCACTGAGGATAGATGAAACATTACAGATTCCCAACCAAATTTCAACACGAACTCCATGAATAAAATCTCTTCAACTCAAAATAACAGAAGAAGAAGAAACAAAAGCACCGAAATGGAAACATTAACTCAGCCTTTAAATGTACAAAATCATTCAATGAATAATAATCATGAAGGATAATAACCAAGTTCACATATCGAATTTTGTCAAAATAACTCCAACTCAAGAGGAGGTCATGTCAAGGTAGAACCATCAAGAATATCCATTAATCCATCACGAACAAGCAATCACAACAACCATTAAAGTTCACTCTCACAATATCAAATAAAGACATCACTTCCACATTTCAAATACTAAGTCATCCATCAATAGATCAAAATTATTTAAGTTAAACAACTTGTCAATTTCTTTACTCAAATTTGCAGCTATAAATGTCACAAATAACGATATCTAAGGTAAACCCTAACAACAATCCACTTTTACTAACACAAACACAACAATAACATTAAACTAACATAGTTGAAATGATAATCATGATACTTTATCTTTTCACTTGTTAAGAAATCATTTAAATAATTAAAGCAATTACATAAACACGTTTTATATACATTTCCCTATTAACGTCATACTCTTATAGATAACTCAATGCACCTTTATACACAACAACGTAATCTATAATTATAATCACAATATAGGTGTATATTTATACACATATAGATACACATATACATATACATTTACATATACATATATATAAATCCTTGTAACTATTAGAGTGAACCATTTTTAGAAAATTACATAAATCACTATTGTCTTAACCAACATATCAATCATTACAAAATACCGCATATAAAACCAATCCATCTTTCGTGCCAAGAAAACGTAATATAAACATCCACATTTAAACATAACCACTATTGTTCTCTTTTATACACTTCACAAGCCTTTCTTTGTTTATTAGATTCCGCTAAACATTACTATCTGAATTGCTAAAGATAACTATTTCTTGTATAACATTTAAGAAATGATTTAATAAATTATAGAAGTAGTTTATTTATTACCCTAATACTTTCATCATAATTGCGTTTTAATCAACTTCTCAATCACTAACTTGAGATGCTTCACATTCTCCTAATCTTGTTAGAAGGGGAAGTCTGGTCAATGCCACCAACTATACTATGTTCTCATGGACTATCATACTAGGATAAATGAATATATTATTAATTAAATAATTGTCACTTTCCCAAAAATAAAATAAAATTATTAACAATCCAATCTAAAAACACATTTCCATATTCATAAAAGAAATAAGTTTAATCTTAAACAAAACACATTAAGAAATTAATAATTACTAACATACTATGAATTTAACTAATTTTATTAACTTAATAAATCTTAACCTCTTACTAACATATTGGCTTATTAGGATTTTACTAACTTTCTTATTTATAAATTATAAAAGATTGGGTTGGGCCCACTTCAAAGATTTTATGGTAATAATTTTAAATCTTACTTTTATTCTTTTCTTTAGGCAAAAATAAGGGGGAATTACCTTAGTTAAATGAAAAGAATGAACTAAGGGGATTACGTAGAAGGCAAGGCTTTCATTAGAACTTACCTATTATATTTCTTTTTATTACTTTTTAAAATATAAAAATCAATAAACTTGCGCCCCCCCCAACTTTCTAAGGGGAGTAGGATTTTATTTTATTCTATCTTTATTCTTTAAAGCTAGAAAGAATATTATATAAAGTGATTTGTATTGAAATGGGCCTCCTTACGGGATACTATGAAACTCATCAGAAGAAACCTAGCCCTTTAGTGTTATGTTAAGTTTATTTTATTTTAACATCTATTAACATGGTTTAGAAATCTATTTTGTTTTGCCTTTAAAGAATGACTTTATAAGGAATAAAAGGATGGTCATGTTTCCTTTAAACTTAGCCCCATCTCCGAAATTCTTTTCTCCCACGTTTACGCAGCAAGTACAACTAAAAATAAAATAAAAACATTACTTTGTCTGAATTCTCCATGGCGTGGTATTAGGTGTGGGTGGTTTTGAATGGTAAGGAGATCAATAAAAGAAAGAGGAATTAAAGCCATACTTGGATGTATCCTAGTTGGATTGAAGACTATAATTTGGTGCATACTTTCTGTGTACGAGACAACCACACTCACAGACACAACAGTTCTGTGCAAGGTTGGAGAAATTGGTTGGGCTGTATATTACAAAATGCCATCAAAGCAGAATTTTTTTTTTTAAGAAAAGAAATGAAACAAACCCAGTCTCCCTACCAGCTGCTGCTTCAATCTATTCAGAATAAATGAATAATAGTTCTAAAAAATAAATGGGTTAGAGCTACTAGTTTCGTGAGCTGGCTAGAAGATTTTTTTCTGCCCTTAGAGGAAAATATCCGTTGTATAAAAAAGAAAGAAAAAAAAACATACATTCTATATTAAATACGCTGATATAACTTAACTACGCAGGGTGAAGGATGCCATAATGTTGAAACCTAAATGTGCACATTATTAGGAATCTTGGCAGTAATTTTGATTTTAATAAACATACTCCAAAACCCTTGTTGAAACCTTATTTTCATGCTGCAGCTCGCCAAATCAGAGAAGTGAAAGGTCAATACCAGGGAGGAAGAGTTTGGAGAAGCGACACCATAGCAGAAGCTTGCTAGCGTTCCAGCTGCCTGCGCCAATAGCAAATGCCTCTCCCCTGTCCATTTTCCATCTGCATAGAATGGGAGCATCCAAAAAAAAAGAAAGCGTAGAAGCTTAGGCAAGGTGTGTGAACTATTTGACAGAGTGCCTCTGAGAAATGCAGTCTCATAAAAATGTGATCTCATGGAATGCCAGATTGTAGGGTATGCACAAAAAAGTATTCATTGAAAAGGGCTCTCAGAGCTTTCAAGCCAATGCCATTGTCAGGTGTCAAAGCCAAATTCCCCACCCTTGCAAAATATCGGCCCCTAAACAAGGCGCGTGACTCCCCCCAAAGAAAAGTAGTCTCCTCCCCCAAATGTGATCCCCTCCTGCCTGGCAAACATGCATGCCAAATGGGGCCGCCAAGACAAGGCACGCGTTCTACTTGACAGAATTCCTTAAGGAGCTGTCATCTCCTGGGCTCCCATCGATGCATGGTATAAATGTTGGAGTAAAGATAAAGCACGTGGACAATTTGGCAGCAGGCTTCAAAGAAATGTGGCAGCCCTTCTCGGATATTCCTTCTGATTTTTTTCCATTGACCTCACTCAATAAATGAACATTTCTGACTAGAATCACATACATTTTGAGGAGGACAAATAAGGAATGAAGGTCTTAGAAGAGTTGACAGCTAGTGAGCTGAATAAATAGTGAATCAAGGCATATTATAGATTATTTATGAGGATCTTAGAAGTGTAATGAATCCACTAGTTGATTTAAAGGAAAAACAACACCACTATTATTATTATTATTATTTTAAACATAAAATGCATAATTTCACTCTTAAAACTCCAAGAACATAAAATATTGAATTCATTTTTTATATTTTTATAACATTATCCATATATATATATATAAGAGGCAAAACTATTTTCTATCAGTAACAATGAAGTGATTACCATTGCATATTAATTGCAAATGTAATTATGCATAGATATTCATATAGAATTTACCTTTCCCACCTATTAAACTTCATGCCATAATTCAGTTATATGTATGTATACAATATAAATATATATATTCTGTTTTTTTTTTAATCCCGGTCATTAAATAAAACTATATACTCAATACATATATATTTATTTTAAATCAAATGCACTTCGTAGAATTATGCCGAGTACATTAAAGAATATGGAAGAGGGCAAAATAAGAAATAACCATAATGTAAATACATTGATATATAATTATATTCCTCTATCATTATAAGAAAATGTATATAAATCTCAATACCGAGTTATAAAGAGAAACAACATTAAATGACAAAAACAACATGACCTCACAAGTCACAAATAAACCACTTACCCACATGTCGCGAAAGACTTAAAGCGGAGGGGTGCTACATATTTGGCAAGCATTCATTGCTTGTTATCTTGCTTCGAGCTAGGTTCACTGACAGCCCTCTGTTTTTATTTTGGCTGAAGCACCTATTATGTAAACTGGATTTCAATTCTAAAATTCAAATTCTCTTTGCAATTTGGGTATTTAGCTTTGCTGCTGATACTGCTGTGTTGAAATTTTGGATTGAAGTTTCCAGAACTCAAAATGTTAATTAGTTGAAACCCTTAAGGGTTCTTACATGTGCCTTGTCAAGAACCTTTGTTTATCAATCATCATCATCAGGGGGGTCTTTGAATCATCATGTTCAAGCATGTACTCATGAATCTATCAATTGCATTTGCTTGGAAAGTTTCCAAAATTTCTTCAACAAATCTATTTTGTATATATCCTGTAACGATTGTATTTCCTAAGATGACATCTCTTGAGACAATCTATTAAACAGTTATCATGTATTTTTTATGCTTCTACCTTTGCAAACATGTTCACTAGGGCAGTGGTGGCTGAACCTATGACAAAAATACCAATTCCATTGAGCTTTTATGAATGTCAATACTCTCTTTTGTAGCTACTAATTTGGCATAGTTGATGGGATGCTGGCAAGGGCCATGGATATATTTGAACACCTTATCTATGCCTCAACATTTTGCATACAATTTTACTAGAGCAATTGGAACTACAAAATCTAATAAATTTCATTATAATCATGTTTTGATGGATATCTGTACTTGTTCCAACATTGTCACTATTGTATAAGCAGTAGAGGAAACTAGTGAATGACGGGGTTTGGGGCTTTAGCTTTGCAACTGCTAGTTGCATTGCTTGAAAGTTCATTTTATTTTTTATTTTATTAACAAATCCACTTTGTGTGGATACCATAGTCATTGCATTTCATGAGACAGTATTTTGTTGACTAATGTGACTGCTTCATGAGAGTGCCAATGCCTTATGTACGCTAGAATAATCATATTTCATGAGATGCTGCCTCATTCTATTATGTGGTTGAACACTTCACGGGCATCTTCCAAATTTCTGCACTTGATATACATGTGAATAACTTGTTATGAAAGTTGTGTGTGCAGCAATGGCCATTGGTGCAGGCATAGAAGGATGCTGCCAGGGGTCATGGAGTTCTAGCTACATGCAGCTTAGAAAATGTGCAACTGCTATTATAAGTCTCTGTGACACCTTATATTATTTGTGCTTTTTATATTGCACGGAAAAATGATGTGCAGGAGCAAGGTGTAGAAATGCATTTTTTTTGCACATTGCTTAACTATGCATGACCTCCACTTTTTCCCTTTTAACCTTAATACCTTCCTTTTTCCTTTATAATGCATGCGAAGAGGAGTGCAGAAATGCATGTCAACTTTGTAGTTGCTTGCATGAAAATTAGTTATGTGATTCTGCCATTAAAAAATGAACATGTGACTTTTCTATTATTTTTCTATGCAGGATTTGTCTCATGACCCTCATAAGGGTATAATTCTTGATCTACTAACTCTCAAACTCTTTGGGCAACAATCCATATTGAGTTTACACTACATCCCTTCTTGTCTTCAAAAAACAAACTTCACAATATATGAGTAATTGAATATTGTCAGCATTTGGAGAAAGTAGCACATAAGAAAAACAAAAACATATGCTTCTCATACAAAGCACTGTCTTTGAATGAGAAGTTGGCTCGAGATGATGAAAATCCTCCAGCCTCCATTACAATCCTAATTACAATTTATCCATTTAATGTTGCATGTGAGCCTTTGGAGGCGCCATTGTCTGTAATAAATATGGCCCCAAAACACAAGAATAAGATGACATAATAAAAAAAATCATTTTAAGGTGTTAGGCTCAACTGAAATTGCATCTTTTACAATGTAACCAAATTTATCTTTAGAACACCTTATTTTCCTTATCACTCCAATACATATACAGTTTGGAAAACCCCTTACAAACCTTCCAAGTCCATCATGCTATATATCCTTATTATCAGATTATGGCTGCCAACACCCAAAATCTGAAAGATTTCAGATGATCAAACTACTAGAAATTTCTTTACAAGATTAAAAAATGCTCCACATAAAATAGGTGGTATGCATGAATAGAGGGGCTTTGAGTTTGGAAGGTATCCAAATTGCAGTATTGCCATCCACAGTAACCAACTCATAGCATAATATACGTGCAAATTCCTGAAAGTCTGCCCATTTTAATAAATCTGCATCGTATATGTTTAGAAAAGAGGCTCAAATAACTGTCATTTGATTTCTTTCAACAATTTTTATCTACCTGTGCCAACCAGCGGAGGAATGTGGTTCATGGTTTGTTGGGTGTGGCTGGATGACTCGTGAAGAAATCTAATGGGAAATACAGTTATCTGCAAATATAAAATGTTGATTCTCTAGCAGATACTTTATGTAATGAAATTACTCTTTAATGTCAAAATCTATTAATTCTTATGCCTTCAGGCAGATTTCATCAAATAAAATGAGGCATCTAACAACAACAGATAAAATGTTATTCAACAGTTAATGTCAGTCCTCCATTCATACCTTAATTGTGAAAAAGATCTACCAACAATCTTACATTTTTCCATCCTCAATCCATAAAGTGCAGCAATCATATTTCAATGTTTATGCTGCTTCTATTTTTGCCATGAAATCAAACCTTGGACCTCCCATTTGCTGCTGGGTGCTCTACCGTTAAGCTATTGTCCCTCTTGGTGAGCAGTCTATCTTTGGTTCAGTTGTGGCTCATTTTCCAACACCCCCCATTGAACCATACTGTAGGTGCTCGGGGATCCTAGCTTGGCTTGGCTTGGCAAACCTAGGCTCTAATAACATGTTGGAAATGGAAGAGCATATATATTTCTGGAGAACTAAACTATAACTTCATATTAATAAACACAAATAGTAATAATAATATTGAGTTCATATGGGCATTTTACAATGTATTGTGCAAATGCTTATAAAGCATTGAATTCCTATAACTTCCCCAAACTACCTATGGGAAACTAACTCCCAACTAAATAAATATTTTAATGCAACATAAGTCACTAAGGTGACTTTATTCCAAATGTAAACCTTATATTCCAACACATAGTGCAACTAGAATAATAGTGAAACATGATATCTCACACTTGCTGTACCAAGAATTGCCGTCTTGTTTGGGCCTACTAGCTATCAAAAGAACCCTTCTAAAGTTCCAATCAATTTGATAAAAACATAGTAAAACCTACTAGCTACCAAAAAGAACCCTTATATTTTTCCAGCCATCCAGTGCAATGGAGAATCTAACAAAACATGGTAGGCCTACTAGCTACCAAAAGAATCCTTCTAGTTTACCAACCAGCCAATGCCATGGAGAATCTGATTAAAATATAGTAGTTGTATCACTATCAACATTCGACTGGAACCACATTCCTAAACACACCACTATAATGATATCCTTGTCATAATTCTATCAAACTACTCCTATGCCAATTAAAATATAGAAAACAATATTTCAACTGTTGTATTGTGTTCTCAGAAACTGAAATGCTCTATAACACAATCGCCATGGATGCCTTAATCAGTACCATTTCCTCTACAATCAAAACATTTATTAGGAGACAGATTAATAAACATTACATGTTATGGTAAACTACAAATTGCCTGTAGAAGTCAATTGGAAATGCTGCATACATATAAGTGTAAATGTGCCTCATATCTTACCCTAGCTTCTCATACAAGATGCATTTTTGAGAAAACCAACCCAGGGCTTCATATATGTATTATGCTTCATGTTACCACAAATACTGTTTCATAAGGAAAAGCAGTAAAAATCAGTGAGAATGGATCCGTCAAGACAATCATCATTATCTGGGATGAATCTAAATGTCATCTTTTTTAACAAAGTTTACATTTACAGCTAATAAAATATAGCTATTACATGTTCATACTTATCTGATTTTTCATTGGGTAGACTGTTCCAATATTGTTCTCTCCATTCATTTACTGTTCAGTTAGTTACAATTTTCCAATTATTTTTTCTTACAAATGTTTTTCCCTATAATGTATGTATGTTTCATCAATGAGAGTGATATCCACTGGATTTACCCCTGTGCCCCAGATCAATAACATAGAGGTCAATATGAGTCAAGACACTAACACCCACATGATACAAGAATATTTGTTTCAAAGATTTCAGATGCAAAGGGATATGCTTTTACAAACAGCCAATAATTGCCTCATTTATGGGAAAAACGACAAAAGGAACCTGTCACCTTATATTTACCACGCGAAAAAAAAAGTGTCCATGACCTTTGCAATCTTCCCCATATTATATCATCAATCACCCATGACAAATATGTTAACCAAAAACATGGCCAGACGTAGATAAGCATTAAGAGTTGTCTGTACCTTGAATTGATGCATGCAATGCCACTTTTCTGCCCCGTTTGAATAATTATATCTTGGCATAAACATGCTGATATTACCCAGTTATTTGCAACAAATTGGCCCCTGCTATGAATCAACCACCTTAAGGTGAAAAGAGGCTATAACTTCGGTTCTTCACAACCTAGTTTTTATATTATGGCGAATAGGTGATGCACTGAAAACTGTACTGATCCCATGAGGAAGCACTTAGTGAAAGATAAATTTTATTCTAATAGCAAATCACTCAAAGATTAACTCAAAATTAAATTTCAATAGCTAATTTCAGAAAATAATATTACAGCTAGAGATTTTTTTTTCTTTTGATGAAGAAGACAGGTGGAAAAAAGTCACAGCCCTAAAGTCCATATGGGTAGGAACCTAGAACAAAACAAACTAACAGGCAACTAAGCGGCAAGAGCAAAAGCAGTAGGGAGAGGAGGGGGGTCCTGGTCATCTGGTTTGCCCCATACAGTTATAGCTATTGACAAAGTGGAATAAAATGATTTTAACATAGCAGAGTTGACACCACAATAGCCTAGCCCCAGGGCATAGAATTTTATCATGTGAAGAGTTCAGTTTATCATGATGACATTAGAGTCTAAATATCTTATATGAGGAGCACATTTAATTTTGAATCTAAACAAATGAAGGGTACTGGTTCCTGACAATTTTATTATCTACGAAGGAAATCGATATAGTAATTCAAGGGTATTAGAGACAAAAACTATTTCCTTTAGACACAAACACGACTGCAAATTAGACTATTCTTGTCAATTCTCATTAATGCTCAACTCCTTTGCCTCTGAACTTTTTGAATGTCATATAGCACAAAATGCCGACTTTATCCATGTTCGCTTCCTGTGAGTTCTCATGTAACTACTTCTTTGAATTCTTCTAGAAAGTAGGCAGTCCCAAGGTATATTGTTTCTCCTATAAGTTAAATAGAAATCCTATTCTATGCAATCCATATTTATAAAGAACTGAAAATATCACATTTCTATAAATTCTATCCTTATATGTTTCTATCTATTCATGGCGGCATCTAATTACAAAAATAGTTAGTTGGTGCTTAATACAAAATTGTACAAAACTAGAATCGACATGCTCCATGCAACTCATCTGGTAGATCGTTCATCCTAGGCGTTGGAAACTTGTTCTTGATGGTGATCTGATTTACCACTCTAAAGTCAATTCACAAGAAATAGGATCCATCCTTCTTCCTAGATAAGGTCATTCGTTTACCATAGGGAATTTTTCTAGGTACAATTATTCCAGTTTCTAGAAACTCTTTCAAAAGCCTCTTTTTCTGTTTAATCCCCATTTGTAATGCTGTAAAGATGTAAGCGATACAGAGAAATTCGTAGACAAATCATAGAAAAAGGTGTTTAACTGTTGCTATCTCTAAGTTACTTAAATTTGAATTTCCAAGGAGAATATTTATCTGATTTTAACTCTCCTATATAAATTCAGTGAGGATTGATATATTCTAGGAATAATTTATTATGACAGGTTTCTTCCTACAAAAAAGAATATGCAACTATGGTGGATGAGAAAAGAGGTCAGAAGATGTGCAAGAAAGGTGATTGAAAGCAGGGAGAGGACTGTTGGCATTGGAAAGTCAGTGGACTATGGTACTGATTTACTTGGACTGATGATGAGTTCCGACAAGAAACAAGGAGGAAAACTGCAGAATAACATGAAGATGACAATAGATGAAATAATTTCTGAATGCTTGACTTTCTATATAGCTGGACAGGAAACTACAACAATCCTCTTGACATGGACCATGATCTTGTTAGGAATGCATCAGGACTGGCAAGAACTGGCACGTAAGGAGGTCTTAGAAGTGTGTGGGAAAAACGATTTTCCAAATGCAGACACTGTCAATGGCCTAAAGATTGTAAGAATAAATAGTATTAACCTTATCCAGATTTCATATTTTTTCTCGATGTTCTAAACATGTTTGGTTTCTATAATATTCTATTTAAACTATTTGAAATGCTCGGATAAATAGCAGAGGAAGATTTGCATTAGTCCGCATTTCCCAGATATTTGTTCTATTCCTCAAAACTATTAAGACAAACTTTGATTGGTAGATTAATATATGGTGTACCCTTACTATTGCAGATGGCGATGATTTTCAATGAATCCTTGAGACTTTACCCACCTCTACTGGCACTGGCCCGACGAACGGATAAGCCAATGAAGCTTGGCAGACTCTCAATTCCTGCAGGCACTCAACTTCATATTCCAATCCTTGAAATGCACCATGACCCATCTTTGTGGGGAGAGAACGTAAACGAGTTCAATCCAGAGCGGTTCAGAGAAGGAATTTCAAAAGCTGCCAAGCATCCAATGGCATTCATGCCATTTTCATTAGGCCCAAGGATTTGCATTGGTCAAAACTTTGCACTATTGGAGGCCAAAGTAGTACTGGCCATGATTCTTCAACGGTTTTCCTTTGTGATTTCACCCAATTACATCCACGCACCTGTACATTCGCTAACACTTAAACCCCAGTTTGGGGCTCAGGTAATTCTCCACATGAATTAAACGAAAAATAATGAAGAATCGTGAGTAAATATTTGACATTCTGAAATCTTGATCTGTGACAATTTAGATCACGTGTTATGAAAATTAAATAAACAGACGTGTTTGATATAAGGCACGGTGAAGTTTTCAAATATTTTAGCGAATGGATTTATGTTAATGTTGTATGATTAGATTTCAATAAATTGATCATCACGAATAGGCCAATGGCTGCAACCTCGTCATTTTGCCATGTTCACCATAAAATCTTAATTTCAAGATTTTATATTCAAATTGAAGGAGTTGGGAATTCATATTAAAGTAGCTTTAAATTGTTTTTTAATTGAGACAAAGCAATTAGCTTCACTTTGAAGAAAAATATGCCACAAAATGTTGAGAGATAGTTTATGATGGATGTCTGTCAATGCTTGTACTTAGTTGAAAAGAGAATCGTTTTTTTTTTTAACTCTTGAACTTAGATGAAGATTGCTCTAGTCTTAATGTTGTCTTCTTTGCCCTTTACGACCTTAAAAAGTAGGGCCGTATCCTTATTCCTATATTTTAATATATTAGAATAATAGTTGCTTCTCAATGATGTATCCAATTTATATGTGGGGTTGTATTTTTTATATATTTTAATATATTAATGTTTGAAATTTAAGAGTACAATATTTGATTCTTAATGGTGTACCCAATTTACATGCAGGGTTGTACTTATTTTAATATATTTATGTTTGAAATTTAAGAGAATAATATTTGATTATTAACGGTGTATCTAGTTTTGATGCATGGTGTTTCTCCTTTATTTAAGTCTAATAGTCATTCTCCAATACATGTTACAAATAAGTATCTTCTAAAAAATGTTGTTGTGAACAAGGATATTGCCTAACTAGTCCACCTTCTAGATTCTATTTACACGTGATAGTTAAGTTTACTTAAGGTTCACTTATGATCCTTATTTCTTTGTTGTCTCATGTCATATGATTGTGACACATGTAATAATCATGTATTCACTTATCCTCTCACTTTGCCTATGGGTGTTGCCACAATAATGGGTTACACTTTTTGGGACATCCTGATTTTTGCCTGAAATCACATATTTTTAGAAAATACAATGATTTATGACTTTAAAGGTTCCATTTAAATTATTTTAATTAAAGATGGATTGATCAAACCCCCTTAGATCAAACCCCCTTGGATAGAACCTTGTTAGATTTAAACCATACCTATAATCGAGTCTCCTCCACACCTATCAAAATGCTGATAAAAAACCACTTTTGATTTACCTTTTGGGTGATCAAATGAATTCATTAAATTACGCTTTGTAAGCCTATGGCCATATTATATAAGCTTCCTAAAAAGTATAATTTTAAATATGTTTAATTTGATTATTATATTTATTTTTTATTTCTTGTGAATGTAGGATTTTCAATGAACATCAAGTTCTTTATTTCACACATGAAAAAATAGAAAAATAGAGAAAAAAATTCTAAAAAATACATTTGCCCTAGGTATTGATGTCCTTATTCCAACAAAAAAAGAATAAGTTAATTCAAATGAATACAAAAAAAGTTATACGTGCCGAAGTACACCTTTGTCCAAATTATAATTACGCTGATTTGGAAAATTAATTAAAAAAAAAATGTAACAAAAAATTATGAAAAAATATCCATCCCCTAGATATTGGTGTGAAAAATTTGCATTTTAAAAATCATAATTGTATCCTATCTATAAAAAAATTTATGTGCGCCGAAGTAAAAATCACTTTTTAAAAATATTGATTAGTAGAAAAAATAAGTTATTAAAAATTACATAAAATGATTCACAATTT